>JAVJIF010030318.1:0-48023 GCA_038442645.1 Agave tequilana
TATATATATATATATATATTATATATATATATATATATATATATATATATATATAATATATATATATGAAAAAATTATATCAGCCCGCGGGCTGAGAGTACTCTCTCAGCCTGCGGTGACGTGGCTCGATTTGTCACCTCACTGACTTGCGGTCTGCTTTTAGGTAGAGTTAAATTACCAAATACCCCTTATGATAACTTTTCCTTATTGTTTTATTATTATTTTTCCCCCCTTTTATTTTGCCGCTCTTTATAGAATATAAATTACTTTTTCGCCTTATTTCTTTACCTCTTTTTTGAAAGATGTAGTTTCTCCTTTTCAGCCTGGGATAAATTTTTTTTTGAAAATATAAAAATCTTTTCAGATCATTGTTTTCAGCCTGCGATAAAATTCTACTTTATAGTTTAATTTTTTTTTGTATATAATGTAGTCAGAGTCTTGGTCGCATTGTACATTTAAACTGCGACCTTAGTCAAAGTCTTTCATCGCAGTGTACATGGTGAAATGCGACCAGGTCGCAGTGTTGTTATTGATAAAGATGGCCGGCAACTGCAATCTAGGGTTTGCATTACATGGACTGCGACTTTGGTCGCAGTACGTTAAGTAATTATTTTTTTTGAATATAATGTAGTCAGAGTCTTTGCTCGCATTGTACATTTAAACTGCGACCTTAGCCAAAGTCTTTTTGTCGCAGTGTACATGGTTAAATGCGACCAAGGTCGCAGTGTTGTTATTGATAAAGATGGCCAGCAACTGCCATCTAGGGTTGCATTACGTGGACTGCGACTTTGGTCTAACGCGTCATTCGTTGTTTCCCGAAGCGGTTTGTCTACGTGTCGGTCTTCATTGGGTTTAGGCGTTAATGTCTTTTATTTTCAAACCGGCGCTGGCGGTTGGAGACCATTAATGCCGACGATTCTGATTAATGACCCATTAATTATGGTTATTATGGGCTGCCTATAAATAGGGCTCACGCTCTCCCTTTAACAGTCCATAATTAGACTGTTTTCTTTCGAGAGCAATTGCTCTGAGAATTTCCGTCTTCTTCAGAGTCTCTAACAGGGGCCTGCCTCCATGGATGAGATGACCCTATTGACGAACTTGATCGATGTTCGTCCACAAGGGAAGAAGTCATAGACCTCATCGTCCACAAGGGAAGAAGTCATGGTCCCTCGTCGTTCACAAGGGAGAAGTCATGATCCCTGACGAGGACTTAATCCTCACCGAGATCTGTTCTCACTTGACGCACCAGTCAAGCTTGCTGGTGATGGATGGTCAGAGTGGGTATGGCGGCGGGGGATGTGGTGGATATAGTGGTGGGTAGCATTCCCTGTGAGGTCTCAAAACCTCCTCTCTTACCCCAGAAGTGACATCGAGGAAACTCCATGCTCACTGGATAACCTTCTGGTGAAGAGATGTTCATAAACGAAAGTTTCTGCTGCCACCAGACCTCCAGGAGAAGATTGCTCTTAGTAGTCAACAAGGGCTCTTCTGGCTCTTCTGATGTTTTGTCTTATTGGATACTTTGATGTTTAGTGTTCTTTGTAACACTCAATCTTATTGATTCTGCTGCCACCAGACCTCAAGAAGAAGATTTCTCTTAGTCAACAAGGGATTTTTTGATGTTTAATCTTCTTGGCTACTTTGATGTTTAGTCTTCTTTGTAACACTCAATCTTATTGATTCTGCTGCCACCAGAGCTCAAGAAGAAGATTGCTCTTAGTCAATAAGGGATTTTTTTGATGTTTTAGTCTTCTTTTGTACTGCTGTATTTGTAACACTTCAATCTTATTGTATAAGAGATCGTTTTGTATCATTTGCACATTCCTGGAGATAAATGCCTGGACATAAATAAAAAGCATATTTGTTTTTTTAATAAAATACGAACTTTTTCGCAGCCATGCATTGCAAACAAAACAACTTTGACCATAGATGACACTGCGACCAAGGTCGCATAAGATACATTGCAAACAGTAACTACTGTGACCAGTGTCGACACTGCGACCAAAGACTGCGACTAAGCAACTGTTGGGTAACGTGTCACACCGTCGCAGTGTTGTTGTTGATTAAGACTAAAAACGAGCAATAGCGACCAAGATTGGAGATTATTTTTTTAAGACTGCGGCCATCAACTGCGACCAAAGTCGCAGTAAAGACCACCAACTGCGACCAAGGTCGCAGTGATGTTGTTGATTAAGAGTAAAGACCAGCAACTTCGACCAAGGTCGGTGTGTATTTTATTAAGACTAAACACCAACAACTGCGATCAAGGTCGCATTTTTTTTTATTAATACTACGGTCAGAAACTGCGACCAAGGTAGCAGTGTTGTTGTTGATTAAGACTAAAGTACAGAAACTGCGACCAAGGTCGCAGTGTATTTATTAAGTCTGCGTCCAGCAACTGCAACCAATGTCGCAACCTTTCATTTTAAAAATTTATAAGGTGAAGTAATATAATTATTAACTGCGACCAATGAAAAGTTGTCTGTTGTCTGATGCGACTTGGACTCACTCCGTGAGACGCGACCTGTCATAAAGATTTTATGAGATCTTTTTAACGTCAAGTCTACGTTGATGAACCCGCACCATTCGCTGTTTCCCGAAGCTGTTATTATGGGCTGCCCATAAATAGGGCTCACCCTCTCCCTTTAACAGCCCATAATTAGACTGTGTTCATTTGAGAGCAATTGCTCTGAGAATTTCAGCCTTCTTCAGAGTCTCTAACAGGGGCCTGCCTCCATGGATGAAGATGACCCTATGCACGAAGAAGACCCAGAGCTTGATTGTCCTTTTTCAAGTTCGCTGGGCCTTTGGGAGAATATTTTGGCCGGTGAACTTGATCGATATTCGTCCACAAGGGAAGAAGTCATGGTCCTCGACGTCCACAGTTTTTTAATACACGGGACGTCAATACACCACTGCTCTTATTCAACAAGGGCTCTTTTGATGTTTAGTCTTCTTGGTTGTTTTGATGTTTAGTCTTCTTTGTACTGCTATATTGTAACACTCAATCTTATTGTATAAGAGAGCGCTTTGTATCATTTTCACATGCCTGGAGATAAATGCGTGGACATAAATAAAAAGACCTCAATAACAACACTGCTCTTAGTCAACAATGGTTCTTTTTGATGTTTAGTTTTCTTTCTACTGCTATATTGTAACACTCAATCTTATTGTATAAGAGATCGTTTTTGTATCATTTTTCACATGCCTGGAGATAAATTCGTGAAAATAAATAAAAAGCATATTTGTTTTTTAATAAACTACGACCTTTGGTCGCAGTCATGCATTGCAAACAAAACAACTTGGACCAGAGACCACACTGCGACCAAGGTCACATAAGACTACAGTGCAAACAGAAACAACTGCGACCAGGGTCGACATTGCGACCAAAAAAACCGTGACCAAGGTTGCAGATTTTTTTTTTAAGACTGCGGCCATCAACTGCGACCAAAGTCGCAGTGTTGTTGTTGATTATTTATAAATACCACCAACTGCGACAAGGTCGCAGTTATGTTGTTGATTATACTACGGTCATTTTTGTGTTTTGTTCATCAATGAACTCCCAGAAAGGGTCGTCTGTATCAATCTCAGATTCTGACCCGTAGCGAGACATTGTTTCAGAACTAAACATAAAATCATCATTTGATGATTGGTTTCTTTCCGTTGAAGACGGTGGTGATGGTGAAGACATTGTTTGAATGTATTGGCTTCTTTCCGGTGAAGACGGTGGTGATGGTGAAGACATTTTTGAACTTATTTTCAGAACAGTTAAGAGTAACTAGTTTGAGCAAAAATAACTTAGTATGTTTTTAATCCTTTGCTCATGACCCTTTATATACTTTTAATCCCGGAATTCCAAAAGGTTTAAGCTCTTTGACCACGTGAATATCTCTCAAATATATTTTCTATCTTTTCCCAAAAATTGTATACTTCCTAGGTGACTGTTCAGTTATCCAAAACAGTTTAAAAGTTAAACACTATAACTTTAAATTACTTTGAACTCCAAAACAGTAATTATTGCGACCAAAGTCGCATTGGGAACTGATAAATGATTAACTGCGACCATAAATTGCATCCGTAGTAGGATCGGTGGGGGAACTACGGATGATTGAGTAAAAATATAGTTTTTAGGTATGAGATAATATACTAGTAACAAGCATTATATAAAGGTGAATATTTTTTTACTTTTGAATGCTAGAAGTCGCAGTCGTCATTTAAAAGGGGTATTTTTGTCATTTTGATTCACGATTGTTTAGGCGGGATTTTTTGACTTTTTGTGGCGCCCACACTCTGCGACCGATGTGTGGCCTATATTCAGCCACGTCCCGCAGGCTGAGAAACTCTCTCAGCCCGCAGGCTGAGGTACAGATAGCCCATATATATATATATATATATATATATATATATATATATATATTATATATATATATAATATATATATATATATATATATATATATATATATATATATATATATATATATATATATCATGAAACACAACAAATATAAAACAGTATTCGCAAGATCAATACTCAACATGCTACATAATATTTGAGTACCCTATGTACTTAACTTAATAATAAGCTTTTGATATTCAATTTATTTATCAAGTATGTCCTGTAGTGTTAGGAATTCAGTTGCTCTAATTCAGTTCATTATCGATTATTTTGATCAGTTCCATCATTATCGGTTCACGTTCACCGTTACTAATTAACAGAAATGTCCCGATCCCATTCGAGTTATCAATATTAACAAAACTTTTTAAATCAGTACGCTATTTCTATCATACTGCATCAAGTGCATATATCCCATTTAACAGAGTTTCTATATTCCGGTTACATCGAGTTACTCGAAGATAATCTCCAATTTCATTTGTTTGGTTCAATCCTAATATCAACTTCGGACTCTATTTATACCAGTATCAACATAACCAATTCTATAATTATCCAATCATGATTGATGGGTCTCAAGTGATCCTTTATCTTAACTGATTTCTAACTATCTTTTATTTATAAATAAACATTCATGATCTGTAATCGATTTCCCGTTGTCACTGTTTAATCTACTCACCGGGTATACGGGTGTTAACCACTACTATCCGATTATTATTATTCATAACTATCACTTTCATAACAGATTGGACATCACTTGCATATAATATCAATCTCCACTTAACTATCATCATTATTATTTTAATAGTCAATACACATGCAATCACGATGCTTAATGAATTCGGAGGTAGACTTTACACAGTTAGCGATTTTCAGATTAAGTAACTTCAATATTCATCGCAGACGGATAAATAGTATTAGCTGAAGATTTACACTTAACAAATTCTATCAAGGCCCAATGTTTAGTTATTCGGTTCTAATTTCTAATAAATACTCGCAACATATACATCATGTTCAGAGACTCACACACGTATAACTCATGTGGTATTTGTCTATGTTCACTCATATTAATACGTATTCTAGTACTTAACGATCATGTCTATACGAATTATAATTAGCAAAGTCACGATTTGGTATCATATCCGTGTTATGTTCACACTCATATTAATACGTGTTCTAGCAATTCATCATTCGGGATATCCTATTGGATTCCGGTTCCATAACACCCAATCGCTTTTACAATAAATATCACAATCATCTGTTTAATACTATAATATCTTAATTCCACTGGATCAATATTATCAATAGTTTCTCAAAAAGAATTATTTCTGAATTGGGAAAATAATACTTGAGTTAGGGCTTCCACTCACCGGGTATACCGATAAATTTTGAACACCCAATACCATATACTGATATACAAGATTATAGCTCTCATTTTCATGATCGCAACGGCTCAAGAATCGTCCGAATCCGACTTCGGATGGCCAAGATATCGTTTGGAAACCAAAACCAATATAAAAGGTTAGATACGTAATAACTGAAAATTTTCAGGGCGCTGTTTGTAATTTTTCAAGGCCCCAAAATAATTATTTAGTCTCACGGGGGCTAAAATGAAATTTACCTTATTGGGTCGGTTTTTGGTGCACAGGGTCGGGTTTTGGGTTAAACCCAAAACACAAACCCATTTGGGTTTTCACCCAAACAAGCAGCAGTCGCGCTGCTGCTGCTGCCCTCGCGCGGCCGCCAGCGCTGCTTCGGCGCCCTTGGCCGCCGGAGGGCCCCACGGAGAGAGAGAGAGGGAGAGAGGGGGGAGAGAGAGTGAAAGAGTGGGGGGCCGGTTGTCCCCCCACTGTCGGCCGGTCGCCGGCTGGCCTCCGGCCACACTGCCTGAGAGGGAGTGAGAGAAGAGTGAGAGAGAGGAGAGAGAGAAGGAGAGAGGAGAAAATTCTCATCATCTCCTCCCTTTAAGAAAAATATCCCACCCACTTTCACCTACTCCTCATACTTCCCTCGTTCCTCCCATACTCAATCAATAAAATCTTTATTTTATATTTTTTCTTTTCTTTCTTTTTCTTCGTCTCTCCAAATCATTAATAATAATCATGATTAGGGTTAAATACATATACTCGGTATTTATACGAGTATTTCATGCAGTATATACATTTGTGTATTTTCATATATTTTTCATATCGATTAATCCGGTATGATTTATAAAAGCTTAAATCTATTCCGGATTTCCACAATGAGCTACCGAATATTATTTAATACGGCACAATTAATTTAAAAATCATAAGAATCTATGATAATATTATTAACCCAGAGTTTACCAATCCGAGTGTTACACTTGTCTCCTAGTTTAGATAAATCTCCTCGATCTATCAAATGTGTTTTTATTGGACATTCTAGAACTCAAAAAGAATATTCGTGCTACAATCCTATCACCAAGAAGTATTTTGTGCATGCACATGTCGTATTCTCTGAATCCATTCCTCACTTCTCTTTACAAGGACTAATTACTACATCAGAGTAATCCATCTTCCATTGTTTGTTCCGTTGATCGCACATGCATATGTTCCTGATATCTTCACGCCAGTGTCACCGATAAACACTGTCATGTTCCGCTTCCCAAAATACACTAGAGCGGAGACCGACGTGAGTCGGCGACGCATATATGCAAGGAAGATGCCTCACGTGTACGCGCTAAGCCTTAAGTAATCTGAACAAGCTATAAATCTATACTATAATGAATCATGATCACTGCAATATCACATATAAGCATTCACACATGATATCATATAAATAAGGAACTAGAATAAAGACTGAATCTGATATATATCGAGAATTAGGAAATAACATGAAGACAAGAGAGATAAGAATATCAGAACCAAAAAGAGAAAAACTCCAGCTCATCACGAAGAGTACGGTCTCATCGAACACCTGAATAAGAACATAAAACATTCAGTATCTGGACATGCAAATTCAGGGTCGTCAGAAGTGACCTAACGAGTGTATAAGAAAAGAGAAAGTGCTCGTGCATATAAGCGGTATGTACAATAACAACGTAATAAACTGGGAAATAAAAGATAACTGAATAATCAATATCATGAATAGAATTGCAGGTAAAGCTATGAACGATAAAAGACAACTCATACAACTGTAAAATAACAACTGATGTCGAGGAGATGTGATCTAGTATATGTCTCTAGCCTGATTGGTTATTATTAACCTAGCTAATGTAGTACGTAGTTGTGTCTCATACCATAGTCGTTTTCTTACATATCAAATAAGATTATCATTATTGTAACTGTCTGCCAATGTAGTGCATGTATTTTGGAAGGATACCGTGCCCGGTACCACAATCTAACACCCCTGGTGTTGAATCAGGATAAGCTTCGAGGCTCTAATAACTGATATCACAACCCCACACGAAAAGACAACTAGTATGGCGCCGTAATCCGGGCATGACCCTGACAACTGAATAACTAGATAGCTAGACTACCTTGGTTCTCCATGGTGGAACTGACAACTTGGTATACCATAATAAGTCCTCCCAAAATACACGACACACATTATTAGGCAATTATCCTTTTTTTCTCGGGTTATGGTGTCTTTTATTAACAAGCAATAATATGAACTATTAAGAGTAACTGATATCTCCAACAGCTAATGATGTCAATACTGGCTGATGTCTGACAACTGATAGCTCATATCTGACAACTGAGTAACTGACAACTAATAACTGACATCTGAAATAGAATTCTGGAGATATACAGTCACTAATCACAATGGTACACTAATCTCAGATAAATGATATTGATAGCTAGCAACTACTATAATCTATGAAGTACATCATATGATCACCAACAAATAATCTCGCTAATAACTAATAAAGTGATAACTGCTATCCGATAACTCTGAAGTACAAGATCACCGATATCGACTAGATCACTATCACAATATCTCAATCTCTATTTACTGAAATAATCAAGATTATTAATGCAGTCTACTGCTTATCCTCCAATCAACTAGATTAATAATACCGAATTCATATCTAAAGAGATAACATCCTCAAACAACATGAAATCTAGAAATGTGTACATCTGATACTCAACATCGACAAGATATTGTCAATATTATAATAAACTAATCGACGAATAGAATCCAGAGATCCTTGCAACCAATAATCCAACATAATAAATCATATCTAAGTACTAATCAAGATCCAATGAAAGGAATATATATCTAGGATCAACGCTAACTCTAAATAAATCCATATATTGGTCCAAATATAAGTAATCCATTATCTTAATAAATTAACATAATGTCACATCTATCCTCAATATCCAAATGAGGTCTCATCAAAATAATAACCAATCAAATATCTGATAAACAGTTCACATAAAATATAAATCTTTAATCACAATCGCTAACCAATCCCAACTCAAGATCAATCCAGTTACTGTCTGACACCATCACGACTAGTTCCAAATCTGAAGTGGGAATCATCTACACATGAAATGGTATAAGTCAAATGTCTCAATATCAAAATACAAAGTATATATACATCAGATGCTCAAATAAGAACTAATCCAGCCAATCAATTTATGTTTTCCATTGATTTTGCAAAGGGGAAAACTTACAAAAAAAAAGGATCGAGGAGCTAAATTACAAGTAACACAAAAGATTACAAGTAGATCTCCTCGGAGATTCTGGAGAAGTGTGCCGATAGGAGTCTGGTCAGCGCGCGACCACTTTGTCTCTTTGACGATGCGATCGATAGGATTCCCTTCTCGTCTGGTTCGGGGAATCGGAGAACAGAAGGTTGGTAGAACCCTCTTGTTACTTCTCAAACTGCCTCCACTTGGGAATTCCTTCTCGCCTGGTTCCGGAGATTCCTTGAGAGAAAGGTATTAAGGTATCAGCACCCTGATTAGAGAAGCAGTTCTCTGAATTCTCTGAATTCTTGGAAGTTAGAGAATAGATCTCTGTTTAGCCGTCTCTCTGTTTTTTCAGCCTCTCGCCTCTTGCGTGTCGTCCCTCTCCGCGTACCCCTGGTGGGCTATTTATAGGGAGAGTAGGGGTATAATTGTCCCTTAAAAATCTGGAAACAGATTGAGTCAATCTGTTTAAATCTAAAAAGTAACCTTGCTGTGAGGCTATGATCAGCTTCTGCGAAGCTAGAAGTAGCAGATAGCGTCGATCTCTTGATCCGTTTTGATTCTTTCCATATAATTGGAAGATCTTCCTTGATCCTCTTACTTGTTTCAGGAGAGTCAAGAGATTATGGCAAGCAACTGTCAAATTTGATCTCAGATTTGATCTTGATTAGATTTGGTCTTGATCCTGAATTAATTTGATCTCATCTGGAGATTCAATTGGTCAAAGGTTGACCATGACAGACCCGCAGCGGGGCGCCTCATCAAGCTCACAGCGGAGCTGGAAGGAGCATCTGGCGAAGTCAGAAGAAAGCTCTTCAGTGGAGCTGGATAACATCTGTGGCGAAGCTACCGAACATCCTTCTGTGCTGTTGCGTATGACTTCGAACAAAGCTAACTCTCTGCGGAGTTAACTGAGTACTTCAGGTGAAGTTATAAGTTAGCTTCCTGATGGAGCTTTGAACGGCTCCAAGGTGAAGTTGGGCAATCTTAGCCTCTCAGGCAAGGCTATCGCCTTGGGCTCATGTGATGCTAAGTGTTGAGCTAACATAGCATCTTAGACCTGCTTAGGTCATTCAGAGACAATTTGGGCTCACTGTCTGCTTCACTCGATCAGTAAAGTCCGAGTTGTCGCTTTGTCCCTCGGAGATGGTACAGAACTGGTCGTCAGCTTGTCTGTTACTTGTCTTTTGTAAATGTCAATAAGTTTAGACATTGTTCAGGCCAGTCAGAATCTTGTCTTTTCTAAAGTGTCAACAATTTATACTCTAAGATTTATTACAACTAGATCAACCAATTAATAGATCAAATCAAGTCACTGTCTAAGATGTATCAATACTAAGCCTAAGCCAACAACGACGAACTATTAACACATAAAATGACGCTGATAAATCCTTATATCAACTACATAAATAAGGCGAACAATCATTGATGTCTCATGTTGTGATACAAGTAATCATACTGGTAAAACACATCAAATAGTCACATGAAATGATAAAAGTAAAATACAAATACATATTGACAACGGTAAATAAGAAAATAAGACAAAAACAAACACTCACATGAAATAACGCGGTTTCGAAACCGAATCGCCGTTTGGTCTTCACTGCATGAATCGGTAAGAATCTACGGATCATCTATGGGTCGGTCTTCGAATCACTAGTATATCGGATCCATAGCGGGCACAAATTTGAATCGGGTCCAGGCCTCCTGTTACTGAGCTCGGATCTCGCGAACGAATCCTTAACGCTGCAACATGCAACCGAGCACATGAACTCACACGAATATACTCCTGTACACACAGTCAAGCATACGTACATATACAAGTATACACATACATGCTATATACTTATACATATATACATACACTACTAATACATATAATTGCACACTCTAATATATGTTTCTCGGGAAAAATTGAAAACGTGCAAAATTCTTTATTTGATTATAAAGAAAATTATAACGGATCAACAATCCGATTACAAAAGAGGGGATGATGATTGGATCTCCCCTTTATTAAAGCTGGGTTCTTGATATAGCGGTGGAAAGTGAATCTTATTTTTCGTTGACCGGGTGAACGTCAAGCTCTTATGGGAATCTTCTCTTCGAATCACGGACGGAGTAGCACAACTCCTATCCAAATGGAATCTCAAAGAGGCTTGGATAAAAACTTGTATTCAGCAAGTTGATAGAAGAGTCTAACTCTTTTTCTGGGCTCCTCAACCGTAAATTTCGATTAAACTTGACCAAGTCCGACCTGTTGGCCCAGAGGCCCTTCACTCTAGTTTTGATGATGATTAACTCATGTAATTATAATTTATTAATAACCTTGTGATATTTAGTTTCAGATATTTGATCAAGATATTAATAGGTGATTGGCTTCAACAAAGGTGTTTTAGAGCTTTCATATGGTGATTCAAGAGCTTGAGCATCAAGTTCACATCTAGCGCTCGGTTGGAGTCAAGTTCGGTGGATCACGTTTGGATCGAGTCGACTTAGAGATGGCATTTTAAAAGAAGACATCGGTTTGTTTAGATAAGAGTTTGTTTAGATCTCATTGTAAAGATTAGATAGTTGATATGCTCAAGTTCACAATACACACACAAATTTGAAGTTTCATGTGTTTTAGTTTTTCGGTTTAACCGATCTTGGTTTTCAAGTCAAAAATAGATATACTATATTTCAATTTATTGGATTCTATCCATATACAACATGCTTCAAAGTTGTTTAAATATCATGTTTTTGTATTTACATGTGTTTTGAAAAAAATCAGATTTCCATTTCAAAAATTCAAGTTTCGGAAAATACGGATTTTGGTTTAAGACAAATTTTCTATCTCACAAAAATAGTTCAAATTGTTTAAAATATGTGTTGAATTTTTGTCACATATATTTGTCTTTCAAAGATAATACAAGAACTAATTTTGTGGAATTTATGTGATTTTATGGGATTTATTTGAAGTTAAAAAGTCGAGTTTTCAAATCCCAAATTAGCGGGACTGGCTGTCTGCCGGTCGACCGACGTGCACAAACGTGCACGCCAGCTTGAGCTGGTGGGCCGCCGGTCGACCGGCAGAGAGCTCTGCTCTCTGTATCCAGTCTCGATCGACCGGGCCGGTCGACCGGAGGTACAACGGTCAGAAATCTGACCGTTGGGCCGGTCGACCGGGCGGTCGACTGGAAGGGCATTTCAGCCCTTTCCAGCTGCCAACGGGCAGAATTTTGTGGGGGCTATAAATACCCCCCATTTGAGTTTGTTTTCAACAAGTTTTTTAAGAGTAAAATTATCATTCTTTCTAGTGTTTAAATACAAGTTTTTAAAAGAGTTTTAGAGCCAAAAGATTGATCTTTATTTGTTTTAAAAGGGTTGAAAAATTCAAAGAAAAGGAGAAGTCTTTGGGATTGTTTTTGATCTTCATTTTTATATCTATTTTAAAAGTTTTCCCAAGAGTTTTTCTTTGTATTTTTGATTTCCAAACTCTTTATTTCTCACACTTGAGCTTATCTATCTATCCTGTCTATTAGGACCTTGTTTTGTGAGAAAGAATTGGTTTGTGGTTGAGAGAGACCACCAAGTGTTATTACCTTCCATTCATTGTGATATCCCTCTAGTGAGAGGTGATAGTATTGATATCCCTTTAGTGAGAGGTGATTGTGAAAGTGGTGTTTGTATCCCTCTAGTGAGAGGTGGAGATTGAGTTAGAGTCCCTCAAGTGTGAGGTGATTGTTGTTGGTGTTGGCTTTGTGCCTATCCCTCATTTGTGAGGTTGATATTTGTTTAGCTAAGTGTCTATCCCTCTAAGTGTAGAGGTGATTGAGTTTGTTGTGTCTTACCTCTAGTGAGAGGTTGTATTGGTTGAGAGAGGAGTTGTGTACTCCCGATTTGTATTTACCCAAATCCTCAGTGGAGGTTCCCTGTGCGGGAAGTCTTGTGTGGATGAGTTAGTGGAAATCCTTCTGTGTAAAGGCGGGGACGTAGAGCTATGTGTTCGAACCTCGAAACATATCTTGGTGTTTACGTTTGATCCACTTTCTCTAACTCTCTTTCATTTATATTGTGCCTTGCATCATTCATACTTATATGCTTGGTTGTGTTTGTTTGTGTGCCTCACTTGTGTTTAACCAAGAGAGCTTCATATAGCACCTCAACTCTTATTCAGAGGAATTAAGAGGAGTTAGTCCAGAGCCCTTCACCGGGAATTCGGTTACACTCTTTGGTTGCACTAAGTGTGTTGCATTTAGTTTTTAATTCTGCATTATTTGTCATTAGATTGCCATACACCGTATTCACCCCCCTCTAGGTGTACTTTCACGATCTACCTGAAAATTCCTACCGACCCCTCTTTAGTAGCCAACAGAGCTATTTATAGGGTTTCGGGGGTAAAATTGCCCCCTCAAAATCCTCCATAATGGGGATTAGCCCCCCTCATTCGTGGGCAATAATTGACCCAGTAATGAGGGTAGTTACAACTGAGACAAAGAGCTCCTCTGCAGTTGAAACGTGAGCTTTGAGCTCTGTATTTAACCATTGAACTGCTGTAGATGCGAGCCTCGAGCCTTGCTAGACACGGGCTTCAAGCTCTGCTGAGACGCGGGCTTCGAACCCTGCGTCTTGGTATTACAGTGATGCTGAGACGCAGGTTTCAAACCTCGCATTTTGACACTGTGGTGATGCTAGGACGCGACCTTCGAGCTCTGCGTCTTGGTATTGCAGTGATGCAGGGGTGCAAGCTTCAAGCCCTGTGTTTGAGCACCGCGGTAGTATTGAGACGCGGACGTCGAGCTCTACTGAGACGCGATCTTTGAGCTCTGCATCTTGGTTTTACAGTAAAGCTGAGACGCAGGCTTCGAGCCCCGCGTCTCGGCTATGCAATGACGCGGAGACGCGGGCTTCGAGCCTTGCGTCTTGGCTTTGCAATGACGCTAAAATGCAGGTTTCGAGCCTCGCGTCTTGACATTTGCGTCAATAATTTTTATCAGCCTTGTGTTTGAAGTATGGACTCTGCTATCTGATGACTTGTCTTTAGTAATTTTTAGACAATCTACAATATAATTATACACACATTAAAACAAACACCATCACACAAACACACACGCAGGGCACAACACTGACTCTCATTTACACAACACACTCACGCAACACATCCAATAATAAAGACTCACTCACATGCATGCACATATAAAACATACTAAGTAACTCACAGCGCACACGCACACACATAATTAAATGACACATCCATCCACATAAATGAACACAAATACATTGTACACCAAATAGGAGGGGGAGAAAGGAGCTCATAGTGATGGGCTTGGGCAGAGCTCGGGGATCGTCTATGGTGAAAGGCGGAGGCCGCGGAGAGTGTCTACGACTCGATGATCTCACTAGAAAGGATGCAGGTGTGTTCGCGCTCGCCGACGACGATCAACGGCGATCCAGGAGAGGAGGAAAGGGGGTGCCTGAAAATCACCTAGAGGGGGGTGAATAGGTGATAATGCTAATCAAAGGGCAATTTAAAAAAATTTAAAGCTATAACAATCACAATATGAATGCAAGCAAGTAAGTATGATGAGCAAGTAATAAGTGCAAGCAAAGTAGAGTAATAATTGCAAGAATGTAAACCAATCGCAAACACAAGGATATGTTATCGAGGTTCGAGCACCCAGCTCTACTCCCCGCCTTCCCCAGAAGGATTCCGACCACTTCCACTATCACAAAGATCTCAAATACAATGGAGTACCCAACTCCTACAATCTCAAGAACAAGTGATTTCCTTGGTAGTCAAAAGACCACAAACTCTCTCTTTCAAAAATCTCTTCCCTTACAAAGGTCCTTAGAGAATAATGAGTAGAATTGAAGCTCTTTTGTGTAAGGAAAAGAAATTGAAATCAGAGAAAAACTTTTGAAAACCCTTCAGAAAATTGAGAGAATATAGCACAAAAACCAAGAACTTTGAAAGCCTTAAACTTTTGAATTTTTAGCAATAATAGTTGTTGTTAACCAATCTCTCCCCAACACCCTATTTATAGGAGAGGGCTAGGGTTTAGGGATAAAACATATTTACTGATGTTTAGGAGGTAATTAGATCAAAATATATCCTTAAACGAATTTTTAAATACAAAAGACAAAAATAAACAGCTCTTAAAAATCTGCCCGTTACTGTTCAAACGGTCGGATCGGTCGACCGGGCCGGTCGACCGGTAGTATAAAATTTGACCGTTGAAGTCTAGCGGTCGACCGACCCGGTCGACCGATAAAACCTGTGAGCAAAAAATAATAGTCCGGTCGACCGCCCCGGTCGACCGACAGACGTGCACACGGATACGTGCATCTGCTAGGACTTCGGTCGACTGGTCCGGTCGACCGGACCAGACTGACACAGACTCGGTCGACCGACCCGGTCGACCGGATCAGGTCAAAAAGTCAATTTTAAAAAGAAAACAAAGAGGATTTTGATTTTAACAAAAATACTTTTGAACAGGGATTAGTATAAAACATAAATATATATCTGTAGGCAAAATCTTGTATGCAAAATATTTTTGTATAATTTATAAGAAATTATTTTGGAATGAGCATGTGCGCAAAAACGTGTGTGATAGAGCTTCAAACCTATCCACTATTCTTTAACAAATTATAAACTGAAAAACAAATTACATGAAGACTTCTTGTGCTATCATCAAGTCTTTGAGCCATCCAATGCCTTGCTAGTGCCTTCTCTTCTATGATCCTTCCTTGATGTGCAATTTGCCTTCCTTGCTTTGTGGAACTTAGAAGTTCTTGCAATAGCTAAGCGAATGGTCTCTAAACATGGTACAAACCTGAAACTTATCTTAACAAACTTGTTAGTACCAAATAGCTCATATTTGGTTTGTCATCATCAAAACACAAAACAATTGGAGAGTGTAACCTCTTGGGCCAACAATCTCCCCTTTTTGATGATGACAAAACAAATAGGCTATTAACAAAAATATAGGGTAGGAGAAAACTCCCCCTCAAATTATGCTATACTTAAAACACAAGAGTATGCTCTAGATGCCAATAATTGAAATGATGCACCAATTATTGAAACCAATTTAAAACAAATATATAAAACACAAAATTGCTCTTGATACCAAAAATACCAAAAACAACTAAAACACAAGAATTTATTTAAAACACAAAAACTCATAAACACAAAACAACAAAACATATAAATTCATATGGAACCAAGACCAAATGAACTTATTTTTGTCCATGTAAACTTATTCTCCCCCTTTTTGTCATACATCAAAAAGGGTTATGAAAAACATGTTTATTCAATAATACAAACATTAAGTTCTCCACAAATAAACGAAAATCTAGCAAAATTAAGGGGTTTAGTGAAAATATCGGCTAGTTGTAAATCCGTGGAAACATAATCAATATCTATATCACCTTTCTCAAAATGATCTCTAAGAAAGTGATATCTAATCTCAATGTGCTTGGTCTTACTATGTTGATTTGCATTTTTGGTCATGTGTATAGTACTAGTATTATCACAAAATATTTTTATATGATCAAAGTGCAAATCAAAATCAAGGAGAGTATGTTTCATCCAAAGGACTTGTGCACAACAAGCCCCCGCGGCAACATACTCCGCCTCGGCGGTTGAGAGAGCTACGGAATTTTGTTTCCTAGAGGACCATGAAACAAGACAATTACCAAGAAATTGACATGTCCCACTAGTACTCTTTCTATCTACTCTACAACCCGCATAGTCGGCATCCGAATAACTAGTCATAGAAAAATCTATAGTTTTCGGATACCAAAGACCCATTCCAATAGTGCCCTTAATATAACGAATAATGCGTTTTACCGCAATAAGATGAGACTCTTTAGGACACGATTGAAATCTAGCACAAAGACACACACTAAACATGATATCCGGCCTACTTGCCGTCAAATATAAAGACTTCCTATCATGCTTCTATATAATTTAATATCAACAATTTTACCTTGTTCGTCCTTATCAACCTTGGTTGTAGTTGCCATTGGAGTGTTGCAAGCCTTTGATCCTTCAAGCCCAACTTCTTTACTAGCTCCTTTGCGTACTTGGCTTGGTTAATGAAGGTTCCGTCTTGCAATTGCTTGATTTGGAGTCCAAGGAAGAAATTGAGCTCACCCATGGAAGACATTTCAAATTCTAGTTGCATTACCTTCTCAAAATCCTTGCATAAAAGCTCATTAGTAGATCCAAAAATTATATCATCAACATAAATTTGCACAATTAAAATATCATTCTCAACATGCTTAGTAAAGAGAGTTGTGTCTACTTTGCCTTTAATAAAATCATTTGAAATGAGAAAACTAGAAAGCCTTTCATACCAAGCTCTTGGAGCTTGTTTCAATCCATACAAAGCTTTATCAAGTTTAAAAACAAAATCGGGATGAACATGATCAACAAAACCGGGAGGTTGAGCAACATAAACTTCTTCATTAATAAAACCATTTAAAAATGCACTTTTTACATCCATTTGAAAAAGTTTAAAATTTTTAAAACATGCAAAAGCTAGTGTCATCCATATGGCTTCAAGCCGTGCTACGGGTGCAAAGGTCTCCTCAAAGTCAATTCCCTCAACTTGAGTGTAACCTTGGGCCACTAACCTAGCTTTATTCCTAATGACATTTCCGGACTCATCCATCTTGTTTCTAAAGATCCACTTAGTACCAATTATTGGTCTATCGTGGGGCTTAGGAACAAGGTGCCAAACTTGGTTGTGCTCAAATTGATTGAGTTCCTCTTGCATGGCAAGCAACCAATATGGGTCCGTCTCGGCTTCGAGAATGCCTTTGGGTTCAAAATGAGAAATAAAAGCAAAGTTACCACATATGTCATGGAGTTTGGAGCACGTTGTGACTCCTTTAGATGCATCACCCAAGATGAGCTCCTTAGGATGATTTGTAGCGTATCTCCAAGCTTTAGGAAGCGGTTGAGTGCTTTCCTCCTTATCCTCTTGAACTTCACCAATAGGATCTAGCTTTTCTTCTTGAGCGGGTGAGTCCTTCAAGGATAGTCTCTCCATGTCTTCACCTAGTGGTTCAATCTCTACAACATTCTCAACAACCACATTAGATTCTTCAAATTTAACATGCATGGATTCTTCAATGGTTTGAGAAGATCTAATGAAAACTCTATATGCTTTGCTAGTAGAGGAATATCCAACAAAGATAGCCTCATAAGCCTTAGCATCAAATTTACCCAAATTATCCTTAGTATTTAAAACAAAACACTTGCATCCGAAAACTTTAAATATGCAACATTTGGTTTTCTAGAATGATACATTTCAAAGAAGTTTTTGAATAATTTTTGCATAAATAAATACGATTCGATATATAGCATGCGGTGTTTACGGCCTCGGCCCATAAATATTGAGGGAGGTCATATTCACTTATCATTGTCCTAGCCATCTCTTGAAGTGTTCTATTTTTTCTTTCTACAACTCCATTTTGTTGTGGAGTTCTAGGACAAGATGTTTCATGCTTAATTCCCTTTTCATCACAATAAGTCATGAAGAGTTGGTTAATAAACTCACCACCTCTATCACTCCTTATTCTCAAAATCGGAAAACCCTTTTCTTTTTCAACTCTTTTTCGGAAAATTTTAAAATGAGAAAAAGTTTGATCTTTATTTTGTAAAAAGAAAACCCAAGTAAAACGGGAGAAATCATCAACCAAAACAAATGCAAATCTACTTCCATTTAAACTCTTAGTTTTAGTTGGTCCAAAAAGATCCATATGAATTAATTCTAAAGGCCTAGTTGACATGATATCCTTGATTGGTTTAAAGGAAGACTTGGTTTGTTTTCCAAGTTGGCACGCACCACAAATGCGGTCTTTCTCAAAATCCAAGCAAGGTATACCCTTCACCAATTCCTTTGAATTAATCCTAGAGATATGGTCAAAAGATGCATGTCCTAATCTTCTATGCCAAAGCCAAGAATTTTCATCAAAAGCATTTAAGCATTTAGTAGAACAATCTAAATTAAGCATGTCAATAATATAAACATTATTATCACGAAAACCAGTAAGAATACAAACATCGGATTTAACATCAAAAATCTTGCATGAGGAATCATCAAAAACAACTTTAAGTCCACGATCACAAAGTTGGCTAATGCTAAGCAAATTATGTTTTAAACCATCTACTAAAACAACATTCTCTATAATAGGAGATGAACCAATTTGAATATTACCAATACCGATGATGGTGCCTTTGGAATCATCCCCGAAGGTGACGGAGCCACCTTCCATGTACCTTGATAGGGTTGTGAAGTTGTTGATATCCCACGTCATGTGTCTCGAACAACCACTATCAAGGTACCACCGCTCCCTACGTCTTGGAGCCTTGGTGTGTACCTACATCAAACATTTTAGGACTTGATTTTGGTACCCACATTTTCTTGGGTCCACGAGGGTTAGAGCCATTAACCCAAACAAGATTATTTGAACTATGCAATTTATCATAACAAAATTTAGCTAAATGTCCATTTTTGCCACAATAAGTACATCTATACACTCTACCATATCTAAAAGCATAGTGAGTGTGTGATTTGTGAGCATGGGCATTGTGAGCATGAAAAGATTTAGCATGAGAAGTATTATTTGAAGTGTGAGCATGTGAAATTTTAGCATGAGAATCTTTAACATGAGAAGTGTGCTTTTTGGAAAACTTTTCTTCAAGCTTCTTGGTGTTAAAAGCACAATCTTTCAAAATCTTTTCAAAATCAACCATTTTGGTTTTTAAGGAAGAAATTTCTTTATTATCAACAATAGGGGTTTTACCCTTACAAGAAATCTTATAAGCGTCAAATTCATTTTGAATAGAAACAAGATTGGAAGAAAGATCATCTTTTTCTTTTGAAACCAAAGCAAGTTGATTTTTAAGAAAAACAACTTCTTTTTGTAATTTTAAGCATTCAAGTTTCTTATTATCATAAGTTTCAGAAAGTTCTACAGAGGCATGAACTAGAACTTCCTTACTTAGTTCATCATCTTCATCATCAAGGGATTGAGGGGTTACCTTAGGTGTGTTTGCCATGAAACACATATTAGCTTGATCCACCTCCTCTTCGGACTCGCTTTCCGAATCCCATGTTGCTTTGTAGGCTTTCTTCTCCTCCGGTTTCTTTGGCTTGAAGGAGGAAGTCATTTTCTTCTTGAACTCCGGACAATCCGCCATGATATGTCCGGGTTTGCGACAATTATAGCAAATGATCTTCCGCTCCTCTTTGCCTTCGAATCTTCTCCGGAAGTTGAACTTGTTCTTTCGGTACAACCTCTTGACATTCCGCACAAGTAGAGTTAGCTCCTCATCTTCTTCTTCGTCTTCATCATCTTCATCATTGGTGGATGAAGTCTTGAAGGCTATAGATTTCTTCTTTGAAGTAGTGGCCTCTTCTCTTGCCTTCTTCTCCATCTCATGGGTCTTTAGGTTCCCAATGAGACTAATGATGTCCATCTCGTCCTTGTCGTTCAACTCCTTTAAGGTGGTGGCCTTGATCTCCCATGAAGAAGGAAGAGCCCGTATCACTTTGCGCACCTTTTGATCGTTGGAGATGACATCACCTAATGAAGAAAGACCATTTGTAATTTTAGTGAAACGAGTAATCATACAATCAATGGATTCTTCATCAAGCATTTTGAATGATTCATATTGAGACCTCAAGAGATCTATCTTAGCTCTCTTGACTTGTGAAGTCCCTTCATGTGTGACCAATAAGTGTTGCCAAATCTCATAGGCGGATTGGCAATGAATTACCCGTGTAAGGTCATCCTCATTCAAGGCGGTTAATAGGGAGTTTTGGGCTTTTGAGTTAGCCTCATATTCTCTAAAATTGAAGTCGGTCCATGTACTTTCATCACTATCGGGTGCTATGTAGGGTTTGGTCAAGGATTTAGCTACCAAGCTACCTAGTGATTGCAAAAATATAGTCATCCTAACCTTCCAAATGGGAAAATTTAGGCCATCAAATTTAGGTGGGGTTTTAATGTTGTCGGCCATGTTTACTAGTGTATGAATGGATGAATGAAATGTTGATTAGCAATATTTTAAGGATCTCTCTATGGATGTTAAGCCAAACCTAGAGTCCAAGCTCTGATACCAATTGAAAATCACCTAGAGGGGGGGTGAATAGGTGATAATGCTAATCAAAGGGCAATTTAAAAAAATTTAAAGCTATAACAATCACAATATGAATGCAAGCAAGTAAGTATGATGAGCAAGTAATAAGTGCAAGCAAAGTAGAGTAATAATTGCAAGAATGTAAACCAATCGCAAACACAAGGATATGTTATCGAGGTTCGAGCACCCAGCTCTACTCCCCGCCTTCCCCAGAAGGATTCCGACCACTTCCACTATCACAAAGATCTCAAATACAATGGAGTACCCAACTCCTACAATCTCAAGAACAAGTGATTTCCTTGGTAGTCAAAAGACCACAAACTCTCTCTTTCAAAAATCTCTTCCCTTACAAAGGTCCTTAGAGAATAATGAGTAGAATTGAAGCTCTTTTGTGTAAGGAAAAGAAATTGAAATCAGAGAAAAACTTTTGAAAACCCTTCAGAAAATTGAGAGAATATAGCACAAAAACCAAGAACTTTGAAAGCCTTAAACTTTTGAATTTTTAGCAATAATAGTTGTTGTTAACCAATCTCTCCCCAAACACCCCTATTTATAGGAGAGGGCTAGGGTTTAGGGATAAAACATATTTACTGATGTTTAGAAGGTAATTAGATCAAAATATATCCTTAAACGAATTTTTAAATACAAAAGACAAAAATAAACAGCTCTTAAAAATCTACCCGTTACTGTTCAAACGGTCGGATCGGTCGACCGGGCCGGTCGACCGGTAGTATAAAAATTTGACTGTTGAAGTCTAGCGGTCGACCGACCCGGTCGACCGATAAACCTGTGAGCAAAAAATAATAGTCCGGTCGACCGCCCCGGTCGACCGACAGACGTGCACACGGATACGTGCATCTGCCAGGACTTCGGTCGACTGGTCCGGTCGACCGGACCAGACTGACACAGACTCGGTCGACCGACCCGGTCGACCGGATCAGGTCAAAAAGTCAATTTTAAAAAGAAAACAAAGAGGATTTTGATTTTAACAAAAATACTTTTGAACAGGGATTAGTATAAAACATAAATATATATCTGTAGGCAAAATCTTGTATGCAAAATATTTTTGTATAATTTATAAGAAATTATTTTGGAATGAGCATGTGCGCAAAAACGTGTGTGATAGAGCTTCAAACCTATCCACTATTCTTTAACAAACTATAAACTGAAAAACAAATTACATGAAGACTTCTTGTGCTATCATCAAGTCTTTGAGCCATCCAATGCCTTGCTAGTGCCTTCTCTTCTATGATCCTTCCTTGATGTGCAATTTGCCTTCCTTGCTTTGTGGAACTTAGAAGTTCTTGCAATAGCTAAGCGAATGGTCTCTAAACATGGTACAAACCTGAAACTTATCTTAACAAACTTGTTAGTACCAAATAGCTCATATTTGGTTTGTCATCATCAAAACACAAAACAATTGGAGAGTGTAACCTCTTGGGCCAACAGTGCCATGGATACAACATGGGCTAAAACAGAGAAGAGCATCTGGTTTGTGGTGCTACCAGAAGGGTGGCTTGCGCGTGGACTGTAACGCCCCGATCCCCAGGATACGGAGACGTTATGGCGACGTACATACGCGAGGTGAAAACACGCTCACGCGTACGTTAAGCCTCAGTACAGTACATAACCTCCATATAGACATGAGGTCCAGCATGAAAGAAGTACAAGAATACCTGCAGAAAGAGGTCAGCGATCATAACAGATATGAAAAATGGAGACAAATAAGATAACAGAAATAAAGCACCAAGATACTTAGAAATAGTCCCGATGGGGAAGTTCCGATGTGGCTCCAAGGTACTCTCGAATACTACGGTATGCGGATCTCCAAATCTGGGCATGCAAACCCAGGGTCGTCAGAAAGCGACCTAGTGAGTGGTAAAAATGAAGGAGGCAGTAATATATACAATAGTAATACAAGCACGATAATAATATATAGTACATGAGGTTGGACTAGTGATGCCATATAATAAGGATATATAAACAGTAGAAATAGAGAAACATAAAAGCAGTGCAAATAAATAAACAGGTCGACTTTTAATACCATCTCTACCTAGCCGGTTATCATCAGGTCATATCTATAGTCGTGTCCAATTTATGTAATAACTAATGTTGTCTAGTGGTGACGTAATAGACATGAACATGATAGTGGTGACGTGATAGAGGTGAACATGCAGATGAGCATATAACAATAAAATATATGCAATGCAGAACATGCATAGTATGCCACTACATACAGTGTAACATATACCAGGTAATGTAACAAAGTATACATGTGCATGAGTAGTAGGGCTCTAAAAAAAAGTGTAACAGGAAACAGGAACAATAGCAATGTATACATGTCACATGATAGCAGATAAATGATCATGAACAGTAACAAGTACAACTAAACATGTAGCACGCAGGTCATGTCAAAGTCATGTCATTTATACAATAGTAGCGATCAGTACCACCTGATATTTTAATCACTCTCTTCCAGTGTCCCATACCACTGGCAGTTCATACTGGAGCCCGCACTCCAGTCGAACCCATCCGGACATGGCCTACGGGTACCATTATCCAAACGAGAGAGTAACTAAATAACAAGTGTTCCCGACGTCCACTATTGTGTATACTGTTTTATTATGTTAATTGGAAACCAATGGTCGAGGAGTTCTTATCGGGTGGATGTATCCCGTGCATACCCGGGATCACGGCCTTAAACAGACCCCTGGCTGCTGAGACCAGGGCCAGCCCGCTAAGGCTGTAACATGTAACAAGAACTCAATACAGACGGTAGCCAGCACTACCCCGTCCCCTGCAGTGGGACAAACAATGGATCCAGACATCCACCCGACAAGAGCTAGTCAACCGTCAAGTCTCCCCCATACCCCAGTTAGCTTTATGATCCGTTATATCAAGTATACAATGTAACAAGAATAACTACTGTTCATGATACGGTGAACATGATATCTGGACCTGAGCTCTGTTGATAGCATAGTACAATATATCGGGAATCAGGAACAATATAACATGAACAAGATAACATGAACAATATACCGGGAACGAGAACAATAGATGTGGGCTTCCCACATATCGCATATCAACAGCTCGCATGTCCAGTAACAGGAATATCCATATCATTAACAGGAAACGATCATATAACATGGATACGATAACATGGAACATAGTACATGTACTATGAACAGGAATCCATATGACAGCAATAGAGAAAGCATACATGCACGTGCAACAGTGATATGCCGAGAAGCTATATGATGATGATCACAATATATGAGATGACGGTAGTCTGAGAAGTAGTGCATATGAGTAACTAATGTGACGTGTCATAGTAGCGGTGCAACATGTACAAGTACTATCAATGGGCAGTGTCTAATATCAGGTACCGTGAACTACAGTATCCGTGTAACATATATGCGTATATGCGTAACACTAGTACATGTAATAACCATAGTCCGTGTATCATATAGTACCATGTCCTACGGAATCTAACATGCATGTCTCATATCAGTATAGTGTCATAGTGTCTCTGTGGATCAGCATACATATAACGTGACTGTGATACAAAACATGTCATAATGCTGTACAAGAGTATGATGACATGGAGGCCCGGGTGCTAGTGGCTGTGCAGGTATGATGATCGTGTCCGAGTTATCTACGAAGTATGTCTTGTTACTATGATTACCTCATCTCATTAACTAACCAATTAGTTCTTACTTGCAGGGAGTACAATAATTATCATGATTTACCGATAATCATGTTTTATTCTTAATTAGGCAACCAACCAAGATATTTAAATATAATTTGAAAAAGGAAAACACTCACAAACTGGCTACAGTACTGTAGCTCTCGTTCCCACGATCGCAACGGATCCAGAATCGCCCGAATCGGAGTCCGGATGCTCCAGTTATCGCCCGAACACTAAATCATAACAAATAGGGTTAAATATGTAAATAAAAATAATTTAAATGTAATTAATAAAAGTGAGCAGGGGCTTTTCTGTAAATTTACCTGTAATGGGTTTGGATGCGGGTTTGGGCTCATAACGGATCGGGTTTAGATTCGATAACCCGAACCCATAACTTTAAGTCAAATGGGTATCGGGTTTACGGGTTTATAGAGGTAATGGGTCTAACCTAATAGGGGGTTTAAAGATTTCAACCAAACCCAATAGGGTTATTGGGTTCGGGTCCATACCCGAACCCAATAACAACAACAACAACAACAACAACAGCGACAGCTGCTGCTGTCGCCCGCTAGCCGGCCGCCGGCCGGGCTCGCCGGCGGCGCCCTCCGTGGCCCACGCCGGCGACAAGGGAAGGGAGAAAGAGACTGAAAGAGAAGACACTTTTGAAGAAGGGTTTCTTCTTTTTATTTTATCAAAATTTTGTTTTGCAGCATCAAACCCCATTTCAAAACAGTGACTACAGCATCAAGCTTCCTCACCCCAAGCTTTGGCATGGAAGTTTAATTCCCAAAGAAGAAAACAAAAGGCACCGGAGAGGATCCAAAATTCCTGTTTTTAGCCTCCGAAGTCATCAAAAAATTTTGCTCCATTGCAAATTTAAAAGCAAAATTCTAGCAAAGGTTGCATCTTTTTGACAGGAACAAGTCAAAGGAAATGAGTGGCAATAAAAATTTATGCTTCAGGGTCTCAAAGAATGCACTGATTCAAGAAAATGGATGGGAAAAATAACTCACCTCAAAATGCAAGACAGTGCCGCCAGAGTGAGAGACAGAGAGAGAGATAGGAGAGATTGTTAGTGAGAGAGAGAGAAGATAGAGAGAGGAGAGAGAATTGAGAGAGAGAGGGAGAGGAGGTATTGAGATGGTGTGAGAGAAAGAGAGAGGGTTGGGTTAAGTCGGTGGAGGACTTCTCTGGAAACCGCCAGAGAAAAGAAGAAGAGAAAGGAAAAAGAAAGGAAAAAGAAAAAGATTAAAATTAATATTTTAATATTATAATATTGGTCCGATATTTGACCGGCTCCGAACGGTGCCCAAAAGTTACAGAAAATAGAGAAAAATATCCTGAGACGTAATATGAAAACGATTTGCAGAAATTCTATCCGGTTTACAAATTAAAAATCCCAGAAGTTGTCGCCGATACGGGCGACACCGGTTTGGCTGGAATCCAGAAAAATCCTGAAAAATCTCAAATATTAGAAAATGATTTTTGAAACTGAAATCAGATCAATCGAAATACTACAGAGGTTAAATCAAATTTGTACGTCGTATCGCGTACAGATACGGTGATACGTACACCGGGATCAGGGTGTTACATGGACTGTTGATTAGTATCCAATATTGCATATTTTATATCATAATCCCCATGCATATTACAAATAAATATGTGATTTTTACTCCTCTTCTCTACATATTTGCAGGTACACAATCTAAAGGAGATAAAGCAATTAATCACCTTAATTAGCAATAATTAAGTGATTAATCAAAGATTAAAGATAATCCAAAGATTTCAAATCCAGATCTAGAGAGATCCGTGCAACAAACGAAGATTCCAGATAGTCCACGTGGCTAACTAACTAACAAGAAGATCTCACCAGAAAATCTGGGCTCAACGGCCCAGATCTCGCGGCGATCCCGCGGCAATCCGCGGCAAATCTGGGGCCGTTGAGCCCCAGATTTTGCGCCAACAGACTTGCTTCTGGATACTTCACCTGGGGCCTATAAATACTGGATTTGTACCTGCGAGAAAAAACTGATCAGAGAAGAGAGAGAGATTAGTTCAAAGTTTTGTATTTTGTTAGTTTTTCTTTAGGATTTTTAGCTCTCTATGATCTTCTTCTCCCTAGATTTCATTGCAAGAGAGAGTTGTAAGAGAGAGAGAGCTTGTATCATCAAGGAGTGACAATTTGGAGCTATACAAGGATTGATCCATTCTCTACTTCTCTACTTGAGCTTGATTCTAGTTTGATTTCTTTCCTTACTTGCTTTGTTTACTTTCTTGCAATTTAATTCATGTTTAGCTTTTCTTTTGTAATGGTGTGTAGCTAATTCTTTCTCCATGTACTAGCTAACCACTACCTTGCTAACTTCTAACTCATGGGTGATTGCTTTACTTCATCTTGCAAGTTGTATGGTCTTCTCTTCTCCGATGGGTTTCTTTTCATTTCTTGGCAAGATCTTGTTGTAATTCTCCATATGATTCATGTGTGCCTCACTTAGAGCCTAGTCTTTGAACTAGTGCCTTGATGGAACATGGAGATGGATCACCAATATGCTATTTGTTGTACAACTTCATTATGTCAATTTTTGAATGTTGTATGCCTATTCATTAGCATCCCTTGAGTGTAGCTCTTTTGATTCCATTATTGAAAGTCTAATTTGTAGGCCTATGACCATCTATGGAGGCTACAAGACAAGTCCAAGAATAATCCCCATCATCTAAGTGGGAAAGTAATTAGATCAATACGCAAGACATATCTATGCCAATGAATCAACATGAGGCACGCATCACTATCACGGAGTTTAGTAAGTCTTTAGCAAGGTAGTTAAGGTTAGCTAGTCATGGTTTTCTTTCATTCAAGTTTTCTAAAGTTTTCTTTCCTTTTAGTGTGAATACAACAACCTTGATCTTGATTTCTTTTCACTTACCACCATGAACATATCCATACATTCTTTCATTCCTTTCTTTGTGTTTTATTCATTCTTTTAAGCAAGAGAAGAATTCTCGTTTCCTTTTCTCACTCATATCGTAACGCTTCTACGCTAGCTCTCCTTGTGGTTCGACTCGGTATAGCTATATGCTATAGCGAAAGATTGGACAAGGTATATCAATTACATATTTGAAGTGAACAAGAACCAAAGGTGAACTCTAAACATTGAACCATATCTTTTATACCTAGTTCTTGTGCAATAACTTCTTGTACCTTGTTTTGACCAATCAATTTTTGGCGCCGTTGCCGGGGAGAGCAACGGTATTTTTAAAAGTGAGAAACTAAACGATATTTCTTCTCTGTTGCAGGTACAGGTTGAAGATACAGAATATCTTGCACAGAAGAAACATATAAGTGGACCTGGGCCTCTGCTCTCGAAAGCAGAGCCCAGGATCCCTCCAAATTGCCGCGGATCCACGGCAATTTGCCGTGGGAACGCGGCAATAAGGAGTTCACTACTTACAGATTTTCTGCAGGGCCTCTGGTTCTGCAAAATACAGCTGCTGATATACTTGAAATTCTGTATTCTGCACCATATACCTGCTAAATTAATTCAACAGTAAAAAAATTGGTTGTAATTGATAAAAATTGTTAGACATTTGCATTTTAGGCACGTGTCTTTCAATTCTTTACTTTTACTGTTGAAGAGTGCGGGGGACAAGGTACATAAGCATTGCATATTGACTAGGACTCACTCTTTGTTTGATTTATCTTACTTGGAGTGAACCTTGTTTGTTTATATATCGTACACTTGCACAATCAATTTTAAGGGCAATACCTGTAAATAAGATAAGGTGGGGAGGTCATTACCCTTTCCTTAGCCCGCAAATCACTATCCCAGCACTCACAATCCCAAGCTTGTAAATAAAATTTGATAGACGTTGGCCCTAGGGACATCCGGACTCACTTAGGAGATTATCCTAAGGGGGAAAAGTGTTGGAAATTGACTTCTGTAAAATCAGTGTCTAGGAAAGGGGTTGAGGGCCGAAAGCCCGAAGGTTGCTGGTTACTTAATTAAGGAACGTCTCCGGACGGAAAACCTCCCACCAACCTTACCCTTCCCTGGCTGATTTGCTTATAGTCAGATTCTACACCAAACCTCCTGTGGACAGTCTATTTAGGAGTCATCTAGGACCAGAAACCCTAGACAAGCTTGGATTGATTTTTTTCTTTTGTTGTTTGTTATTTTTTCTTTTTCGCTGGTGTGATCGGTGCACGTTGTTTGTGATTGTATATACGAGAGTGGTTCTGTGATCATCATTCTTTCTACACTTGCACTTCCATAACCACTTCATCCAATGAAGAACAACGTCTCACTTCAGGATCGATTTTATCCGATTCGCACCTCCATTCCTTCATGCATTCTTCTCCCCGAGCCTAATGGAAACAATTTTGAGCTGAAACCACAATTCATTAGTACACTTCTCCATTTCCATGGTCTAGAGTCTGAGGACGCGTACCTCTTTATTCGTGAGTTTGAAGAGGTATGCCAAATGATGAGAATTTCCCAACTGTCTGAGGATGCTGTTAGGTTACGGTTCATACCGTTTGCACTTAAGGATTTAGCTAAGAAATGGCTTTATAATCTTCCTGTCAGTTCCATATCTTTATGGGAGGATTTTGTTAAAGTCTTTCTTAAGAAATTCTATCCTATCCACAAAACAGCCCTCATGAGAAAGAACATAATGCAATTCAAGCAGGAAACAAATGAACCTTTCTGGAAGTATCTTGAGCGTTTCAAAGACCTTCTTGTCCTGTGTCCCCATCACGGCATAGAGAAATGGCGTCTATGCCAGATTATCTATGATGGATTAGATTACCAAACGAAAACCCTTTTAGAATCCATGTGCCAGGGGGAATTTTTGAAAAAAGATGAACATCAGGGGTGGGATCTCTTTGAAACCCTAGCTGAGAAAACCATTCAGTGGGAGTCTTGTCCTGACAAATCCACTTCCACCACTTCCAGAACTGGTTCACATTCCAGAGAATCCTCTATAGCTGCAGAAACCAAGATCACACAACTGCTAAAGAGGATAGAGCTGCTTGAGTCAAAGGGAAATTCTGTGGTCAACCAGGTCAACCCATTGCCTTTGATTAAACCAGGTTGCACCAACTGTCATGACCTGAGCCATGTCTTTGAGGAGTGTCCATTATATCAGCCCCAATCATGTCAGGAGAATATGAATACAGCATTTACCAGACCCCATACTCCAACACTTACAAGTCAGGATGGCAGAACCATCCAAATTTTCCATGGAGTCAGTCTGGTCCTGAGCATCATAGGCCACCATTTCCACATCCTTATAATGCTCAGTTTCACCCATCCAGTTTCGATCAAGATTCACTGTATGTTCATCCATCTCAAAGTCCACCACAGTCATATCAGTCTTATCATATGCCACCATCATATGACCAATCACAATTCCAATCTCCATATTTTCAACATCCACCCCAGCATAATTCTGAGATATCTGAGTTGAAAAAAATGCTAGAAACCTTTACAAAGAACCAGGAGCAGGAGTTGAATAAAATAAAGGTCCAAATTGGTCAATTGGCTGAGAATCAAAAAAGTTTTTTCCCAAACCAGCCATTGCCAAATCCCAAACACCACTTCTCTTTGAATAAAGTGGAAGATTCAGGACCCAGTCAATGTCATGCTATTTATACCCTGAGATCTGGTAAACAAATTGACAATAAGGTTTCTAGTCCACAATCTCATCCAGTACCAAAGCCAACACCTCATGTCCCAATACCACCAACTTTTGACAAACCATCTTCTAGTGCAGAGCCATCCACATCTCAAGCCAAGGGGAAAGAAAAGGTAGATGAGCAACCTTATAAGCCTAGAGTACCATATCCAAATAGGCTTCTAAATAACAAGTCAAATGCTCACATGGAGAAAATAAAAGAAACATTCAATAAGGTCCAAATCAATGTCCCTCTCCTTGATGCCATTCAACAAGTGCCATCATATGCTAAACTCTTGAAGGAAATGTGCACCAAGAAGAGAAAGACCCAAGTCCCTAAAAAAGTCTTCCTAGCATCATCCATCACTGAGTTGCTCACTGGTCCAATTCCTGTAAAATACAAAGACCCAGGGAGCCCCACCATTTCATGCATCATAGGACAGACTACAATCAATAGGGCACTTCTTGATTTGGGGGCCAGCATCAATCTCCTACCTTTTTCTGTGTACCAACAATTGGGGTTAGGTGATCTCCTCCCGACCCAAATGACCATCCAATTGGCTGATCGCTCTGTCACTAAACCCAAGGGGATAGTTCATGATGTCCTTGTCAAAGTTGGGGAATTCATCTACCCTGTTGATTTTGTAATCCTTGAGACACAACCAGTGTCTAATTCCAATAGAAGGGCTCAAATTCCTGTCATTCTGGGACGACCATTCCTGGCTACTGCAAATGCCATCATTAATTGCCAGAATGGATCAATGAGGTTGACCTTTGGTAACATGACACATGAACTCAATGTCTTCCACACACAGCCTCACAAATCAAAAAATCAAACATTTGAGGTTAGCTTTATTGAGAACAATTGTGAATCTTCAAAAGATGAGTCACAATTCTGTGATTCTCTTCAAGAACCTCCAATTGATCTATCTTTTGAAGACCTGTTTGCTGATGAGATCATGTGTTTAGATGAGTCGACTCGGGGTAAGTTAGCTGATTGTCCACTTCCGGATGTTGACTTGAGTTTTGAAGAACTATATGGAGAGGAGTTAAAATTTCTAGACATTGGAAGTGATAAATTCTGAGAGAGAGTGGTGATAAGGAATTTGTTTGTGAACAATGTGGTGGAATGAGTGTGAATGATAATAACAATCAATTGAATCTGGAAACACCTAGGGCTACTCAAATAATTTACACCGTTTCCCAACTAAGCTCACGGAAGCAGACGCACTGGAACGATGGGAAACGGGCCAGAGGAAAAAGACCAAAAGCCTAGGTGAGGGTGACACTTGTATATATTCCTTGTAAATATTTTTTGCATTTCTTTTTTGTAAAAAGTTTCCTACCTCTTACCTATTTCATGCATACATATATCATGATGCATTGAGGACAATGCATGAGATAAGTGTGGGGGAGGGTTTACTAACTTAGAATTTTTAGATTTTCTTCCTTTTACACTTCTTTTAGAAAAATAAAAAAAAATAAAAAATAAAAAATAAAAACTTTTTGAAATAAGAGACAAAGTTTTGTTCTATTTTTAAGAAAATTAAGATGTATCTTAGAGATTAAGAAAGCCTTAATTATGACATCTTAAGCCTAGTTGAAGTAATAGATCTTGTTTGAAAATTATAGGCTAAGTAAGTAAAATTGAGGAGATATTTTTATCTTACATTTTTTGCCTTAGATAATATGCACTTCACACTTACACATTTCTTGGGATGGAAACAAAGACCAAAAATGCCATATATATAAAAATAAAAAGAAAAAAAAAGAAAAAAAATATATATAAATAAAACATCACCTATTAAGCTGGATAATTGTGCCTCAAGAAGCATGATTACTCACGCCTAACGGTGATCTCACTTATTAAGCTGGATAATTGTGCCTCAAGAAGCATGATCATTCACGCCTAACGGTGATAAAAAATAATCCCCTTTAGTTATGTGGCCTTTTCTACTCGAGACCTTAAACCCGAGGGATGTTTTCTCATCTGATGCCCTAAGACCGTCTGGTTTGGGAGTCATCGGTTAAAGGCTCGCTACAAGGGTAGACTAGAAAGCCTAAACTAAGGGAAGAAAAAAAAAAGCATAAAAAAGTATAAATAAATAAATAAATGGCTTTATGGTTGGAGTTGAAATCCCAAGAAACCTTCACTTACACGGTGTGCATATTATCTAGGTTTTATGAAAGATAAAATATTCAATCCAATTTTGAATTCTTACCTTAATTAAAAACAAGATCTTGCATGGATACTAAGTTTAAGGAAGAATAATTATAGGTGGACTTATGACCTAGGATCACTTATATTTTTGCAAAAATAGTTCGTAAACATGTCTCTTATACAAAATGCGTTTTCAAAATACTAACATTTGTCTTCTTTCTTTATGGATTTTGTGGGTGTAATCCGCTGAAAACCCTCAGGAGACAACACTCCTCCTCTAGGGTAACCTAGAGGTTTAACGGCTTGTTGCACATGCTCAGTGCAATCGCGTCACCTGCGAAAGTGGTGCAATAATTGGTAGTTTAGATTTTTCTTTTCTTTTTCTTAGTTTTGCTCGGGACGAGCAAAAGAATAAGTGTGGGGGTGTGATTAGTATCCAATATTGCATATTTTATATCATAATCCCCATGCATATTACAAATAAATATGTGATTTTTACTCCTCTTCTCTACATATTTGCAGGTACACAATCTAAAGGAGATAAAGCAATTAATCATCTTAATTAGCAATAATTAAGTGATTAATCAAAGATTAAAGATAATCCAAAGATTTCAAATCCAGATCTAGAGAGATCCGTGCAACAAACGAAGATTCCAGATAGTCCACGTGGCTAACTAACTAACAAGAAGATCTCACCAGAAAATCTGGGCTCAACGGCCCAGATCTCGCGGCGATCCCGCGGCAATCCGCGGCAAATCTGGGGCCGTTGAGCCCCAGATTTTGCGCCAACAGACTTGCTTCTGGATACTTCACCTGGGGCCTATAAATACTGGATTTGTACCTGCGAGAAAAAAACTGATCAGAGAAGAGAGAGAGATTAGTTCAAAGTTTTGTATTTTGTTAGTTTTTCTTTAGGATTTTTAGCTCTCTATGATCTTCTTCTCCCTAGATTTCATTGCAAGAGAGAGTTGTAAAAGAGAGAGAGCTTGTATCATCAAGGAGTGACAACTTGGAGCTATACAAGGATTGATCCATTCTCTACTTCTCTACTTGAGCTTGATTCTAGTTTGATTTCTTTCCTTACTTGCTTTGTTTACTTTCTTGCAATTTAATTCATGTTTAGCTTTTCTTTTGTAATGGTGTGTAGCTAATTCTTTCTCCATGTACTAGCTAACCACTACCTTGCTAACTTCTAACTCATGGGTGATTGCTTTACTTCATCTTGCAAGTTGTATGGTCTTCTCTTCTCCGATGGGTTTCTTTTCATTTCTAGGCAAGATCTTGTTGTAATTCTCCATATGATTCATGTGTGCCTCACTTAGAGCCTAGTCTTTGAACTAGTGCCTTGATGGAACATGGAGATGGATCACCAATATGCTATTTGTTGTACAACTTCATTATGTCGATTTTTGAATGTTGTATGCCTATTCATTAGCATCCCTTGAGTGTAGCTCTTTTGATTCCATTATTGAAAGTCTAATTTGTAGGCCTATGACCATCTATGGAGGCTACAAGACAAGTCCAAGAATGATCCCCATCATCTAAGTGGGAAAGTAATTAGATCAATACGCAAGACATATCTATGCCAATGAATCAACATGAGGCACGCATCACTATCACGGAGTTTAGTAAGTCTTTAGCAAGGTAGTTAAGGTTAGCTAGTCATGGTTTTCTTTCATTCAAGTTTTCTAAAGTTTTCTTTCCTTTTAGTGTGAATACAACAACCTTGATCTTGATTTCTTTTCACTTACCACCATGAACATATCCATACATTCTTTCATTCCTTTCTTTGTGTTTTATTCATTCTTTTAAGCAAGAGAAGAATTCTCGTTTCCTTTTCTCACTCATATCGTAACGCTTCTACGCTAGCTCTCCTTGTGGTTCGACTCGGTATAGCTATATGCTATAGCGAAAGATTGGACAAGGTATATCAATTACATATTTGAAGTGAACAAGAACCAAAGGTGAACTCTAAACATTGAACCATATCTTTTATACCTAGTTCTTGTGCAATAACTTCTTGTACCTTGTTTTGACCAATCAATTTTTGGCGCCGTTGCCGGGGAGAGCAACGGTATTTTTAAAAGTGAGAAACTAAACGATATTTCTTCTCTGTTGCAGGTACAGGTTGAAGATACAGAATATCTTGCACAGAAGAAACATATAAGTGGACCTGGGCCTCTGCTCTCGAAAGCAGAGCCCAGGATCCCTCCAAATTGCCGCGGATCCACGGCAATTTGCCGTGGGAACGCGGCAATAAGGAGTTCACTACTTACAGATTTTCTGCAGGGCCTCTGGTTCTGCAAAATACAGCTGCTGATATACTTGAAATTCTGTATTCTGCACCATATACCTGCTAAATTAATTCAACAGTAAAAAATTGGTTGTAATTGATAAAAATTGTTAGACATTTGCATTTTAGGCACGTGTCTTTCAATTCTTTACTTTTACTGTTGAAGAGTGCGGGGGACAAGGTACGTAAGCATTGCATATTGACTAGGACTCACTCTTTGTTTGATTTATCTTACTTGGAGTGAACCTTGTTTGTTTATATATCGTACACTTGCACAATCAATTTTAAGGGCAATACCTGTAAATAAGATAAGGTGGGGAGGTCATTACCCTTTCCTTAGCCCGCAAATCACTATCCCAGCACTCACAATCCCAAGCTTGTAAATAAAATTTGATAGACGTTGGCCCTAGGGACATCCGGACACACTTAGGAGATTATCCTAAGGGGGAAAAGTGTTGGAAATTGACTTCTGTAAAATCAGTGTCTAGGAAAGGGGTTGAGGGCCGAAAGCCCGAAGGTTGCTGGTTACTTAATTAAGGAACGTCTCCGGACGGAAAACCTCCCACCAACCTTACCCTTCCCTGGTTGATTTGCTTATAGTCAGATTCTACACCAAACCTCCTGTGGACAGTCTATTTAGGAGTCATCTAGGACCAGAAACCCTAGACAAGCTTGGATTGATTTTTTTCTTTTGTTGTTTGTTATTTTTTCTTTTCGCTGGTGTGATCGGTGCACGTTGTTTGTGATTGTATATACGAGAGTGGTTCTGTGATCATCATTCTTTCTACACTTGCACTTCCATAACCACTTCATCCAATGAAGAACAACGTCTCACTTCAGGATCGATTTTATCCGATTCGCACCTCCATTCCTTCATGCATTCTTCTCCCCGAGCCTAATGGAAACAATTTTGAGCTGAACCCACAATTCATTAGTACACTTCCCCATTTCCATGGTCTAGAGTCTGAGGACGCGTACCTCTTTATTCGTGAGTTTGAAGAGGTATGCCAAATGATGAGAATTTCCCAACTGTCTGAGGATGCTGTTAGGTTACGGTTCATACCGTTTGCACTTAAGGATTTAGCTAAGAAATGGCTTTATAATCTTCCTGTCAGTTTCATATCTTTATGGGAGGATTTTGTTAAAGTCTTTCTTAAGAAATTCTATCCTATCCACAAAACAGCCCTCATGAGAAAGAACATAATGCAATTCAAGCAGGAAACAAATGAACCTTTCTGGAAGTATCTTGAGCGTTTCAAAGACCTTCTTGCCCTGTGTCCCCATCACGGCATAGAGAAATGGCGTCTATGCCAGATTATCTATGATGGATTAGATTACCAAACGAAAACCCTTTTAGAATCCATGTGTCAGGGGGAATTTTTGAAAAAAGATGAACATCAGGGGTGGGATCTCTTTGAAACCCTAGCTGAGAAAACCATTCAGTGGGAGTCTTGTCCTGACAAATCCACTTCCACCACTTTCAGAACTGGTTCACATTCCAGAGAATCCTCTATAGCTGCAGAAACCAAGATCACACAACTGCTAAAGAGGATAGAGCTGCTTGAGTCAAAGGGAAATTCTGTGGTCAACCAGGTCAACCCATTGCCTTTGATTAAACCAGGCTGCACCAACTGTCATGACCTGAGCCATGTCTTTGAGGAGTGTCCATTATATCAGCCCCAATCATGTCAGGAGAATATGAATGCAGCATTTACCAGACCCCCATACTCCAACACTTACAAGTCAGGATGGCAGAACCATCCAAATTTTCCATGGAGTCAGTCTGGTCCTGAGCATCATAGGCCACCATTTCCACATCCTTATAATGCTCAGTTTCACCCATCCAGTTTCGATCAAGATTCACTGTATGTTCATCCATCTCAAAGTCCACCACAGTCATATCAGTCTTATCATATGCCACCATCATATGACCAATCACAATTCCAATCTCCATATTTTCAACATCCACCCCAGCATAATTCTGAGATATCTGAGTTGAAAAAAATGCTAGAAACCTTTACAAAGAACCAGGAGCAGGAGTTGAATAAAATAAAGGTCCAAATTGGTCAATTGGCTGAGAATCAAAAAAGTTTTTTCCCAACCAGCCATTGCCAAATCCCAAACACCACTTCTCTTTGAATAAAGTGGAAGATTCAGGACCCAGTCAATGTCATGCTATTCATACCCTGAGATCTGGTAAACAAATTGACAATAAGGTTTCTAGTCCACAATCTCATCCAGTACCAAAGCCAACACCTCATGTCCCAATACCACCAACTTTTGACAAACCATCTTCTAGTGCAGAGCCATCCACATCTCAAGCCAAGGGGAAAGAAAAGGTAGATGAGCAACCTTATAAGCCTAGAGTACCATATCCAAATAGGCTTCTAAATAACAAGTCAAATGCTCACATGGAGAAAATAAAAGAAACATTCAATAAGGTCCAAATCAATGTCCCTCTCCTTGATGCCATTCAACAAGTGCCATCATATGCTAAACTCTTGAAGGAAATGTGCACCAAGAAGAGAAAGACCCAAGTCCCTAAAAAAGTCTTCCTAGCATCATCCATCACTGAGTTGCTCACTGGTCCAATTCCTGTAAAATACAAAGACCCAGGGAGCCCCACCATTTCATGCATCATAGGACAGACTACAATCAATAGGGCACTTCTTGATTTGGGGGCCAGCATCAATCTCCTACCTTTTTCTGTGTACCAACAATTGGGGTTAGGTGATCTCCTCCCGACCCAAATGACCATCCAATTGGCTGATCGCTCTGTCACTAAACCCAAGGGGATAGTTCATGATGTCCTTGTCAAAGTTGGGGAATTCATCTACCCTGTTGATTTTGTAATCCTTGAGACACAACCAGTGTCTAATTCCAATAGAAGGGCTCAAATTCCTGTCATTCTGGGACGACCATTCCTGGCTACTGCAAATGCCATCATTAATTGCCAGAATAGATCAATGAGGTTGACCTTTGGTAACATGACACATGAACTCAATGTCTTCCACACACAGCCTCACAAATCAAAAAATCAAACATTTGAGGTTAGCTTTATTGAGAACAATTGTGAATCTTCAAAAGATGAGTCACAATTCTGTGATTCTCTTCAAGAACCTCCAATTGATCTATCTTTTGAAGACCTGTTTGCTGATGAGATCATGTGTTTAGATGAGTCGACTCGGGGTAAGTTAGCTGATTGTCCACTTCCGGATGTTGACTTGAGTTTTGAAGAACTATATGGAGAGGAGTTAAAATTTCTAGACATTGGAAGTGATAAAATTCTGAGAGAGAGTGGTGATAAGGAATTTGTTTTGAACAATGTGGTGGAATGAGTGTGAATGATAATAACAATCAATTGAATCTGGAAACACCTAGGGCTACTCAAATAATTTACACCGTTTCCCAACTAAGCTCACGGAAGCAGACGCACTGGAACGATGGGAAACGGGCCAGAGGAAAAAGACCAAAAGCCTAGGTGAGGGTGACACTTGTATATATTCCTTGTAAATATTTTTTGCATTTCTTTTTTGTAAAAAGTTTCCTACCTCTTACCTATTTCATGCATACATATATCATGATGCATTGAGGACAATGCATGAGATAAGTGTGGGGGAGGGTTTACTAACTTAGAATTTTTAGATTTTCTTCCTTTTACACTTCTTTTAGAAAAATAAAAAAAAATAAAAAATAAAAAATAAAAACTTTTTGAAATAAGAGACAAAGTTTTGTTCTATTTTTAAGAAAATTAAGATGTATCTTAGAGATTAAGAAAGCCTTAATTATGACATCTTAAGCCTAGTTGAAGTAATAGATCTTGTTTGAAAATTATAGGCTAAGTAAGTAAAATTGAGGAGATATTTTTATCTTACATTTTTTGCCTTAGATAATATGCACTTCACACTTACACATTTCTTGGGATGGAAACAAAGACCAAAAATGCCATATATATAAAAATAAAAAGAAAAAAAAGAAAAAAAATATATATAAATAAAACATCACCTATTAAGCTGGATAATTGTGCCTCAAGAAGCATGATTACTCACGCCTAACGGTGATCTCACTTATTAAGCTGGATAATTGTGCCTCAAGAAGCATGATCATTCACGCCTAACGGTGATAAAAAATAATCCCCTTTAGTTATGTGGCCTTTTCTACTCGAGACCTTAAACCCGAGGGATGTTTTCTCATCTGATGCCCTAAGACCGTCTGGTTTGGGAGTCATCGGTTAAAGGCTCGCTACAAGGGTAGACTAGAAAGCCTAAACTAAGGGAAGAAAAAAAAAAGCATAAAAAAGTATAAATAAATAAATAAATGGCTTTATGGTTGGAGTTGAAATCCCAAGAAACCTTCACTTACACGGTGTGCATATTATCTAGGTTTTATGAAAGATAAAATATTCAATCCAATTTTGAATTCTTACCTTAATTAAAAACAAGATCTTGCATGGATACTAAGTTAAGGAAGAATAATTATAGGTGGACTTATGACCTAGGATCACTTATATTTTTGCAAAAATAGTTCGTAAACATGTCTCTTATTCAAAATGCGTTTTCAAAATACTAACATTTGTCTTCTTTCTTTATGGATTTTGTGGGTGTAATCCGCTGAAAACCCTCAGGAGACAACACTCCTCCTCTAGGGTAACCTAGAGGTTTAACGGCTTGTTGCACATGCTCAGTGCAATCGCGTCACCTGCGAAAGTGGTGCAATAAATTGGTAGTTTAGATTTTTCTTTTCTTTTTCTTAGTTTTGCTCGGGACGAGCAAAAGAATAAGTGTGGGGGTGTGATTAGTATCCAATATTGCATATTTTATATCATAATCCCCATGCATATTACAAATAAATATGTGATTTTTACTCCTCTTCTCTACATATTTGCAGGTACACAATCTAAAGGAGATAAAGCAATTAATCACCTTAATTAGCAATAATTAAGTGATTAATCAAAGATTAAAGATAATCCAAAGATTTCAAATCCAGATCTAGAGAGATCCGTGCAACAAATGAAGATTCCAGATAGTCCACGTGGCTAACTAACTAACAAGAAGATCTCACCAGAAAATCTGGGCTCAACGGCCCAGATCTCGCGGCGATCCCGCGGCAATCCGCGGCAAATCTGGGGCCGTTGAGCCCCAGATTTTGCGCCAACAGACTTGCTTCTGGATACTTCACCTGGGGCCTATAAATACTGGATTTGTACCTGCGAGAAAAAACTGATCAGAGAAGAGAGAGAGATTAGTTCAAAGTTTTGTATTTTGTTAGTTTTTCTTTAGGATTTTTAGCTCTCTATGATCTTCTTCTCCCTAGATTTCATTGCAAGAGAGAGTTGTAGAGAGAGAGAGCTTGTATCATCAAGGAGTGACAACTTGGAGCTATACAAGGATTGATCCATTCTCTACTTCTCTACTTGAGCTTGATTCTAGTTTGATTTCTTTCCTTACTTGCTTTGTTTACTTTCTTGCAATTTAATTCATGTTTAGCTTTTCTTTTGTAATGGTGTGTAGCTAATTCTTTCTCCATGTACTAGCTAACCACTACCTTGCTAACTTCTAACTCATGGGTGATTGCTTTACTTCATCTTGCAAGTTGTATGGTCTTCTCTTCTCCGATGGGTTTCTTTTCATTTCTTGGCAAGATCTTGTTGTAATTCTCCATATGATTCATGTGTGCCTCACTTAGAGCCTAGTCTTTGAACTAGTGCCTTGATGGAACATGGAGATGGATCACCAATATGCTATTTGTTGTACAACTTCATTATGTCGATTTTTGAATGTTGTATGCCTATTCATTAGCATCCCTTGAGTGTAGCTCTTTTGATTCCATTATTGAAAGTCTAATTTGTAGGCCTATGACCATCTATGGAGGCTACAAGACAAGTCCAAGAATGATCCCCATCATCTAAGTGGGAAAGTAATTAGATCAATACGCAAGACATATCTATGCCAATGAATCAACATGAGGCACGCATCACTATCACGGAGTTTAGTAAGTCTTTAGCAAGGTAGTTAAGGTTAGCTAGTCATGGTTTTCTTTCATTCAAGTTTTCTAAAGTTTTCTTTCCTTTTAGTGTGAATACAACAACCTTGATCTTGATTTCTTTTCACTTACCACCATGAACATATCCATACATTCTTTCATTCCTTTCTTTGTGTTTTATTCATTCTTTTAAGTAAGAGAAGAATTCTCGTTTCCTTTTCTCACTCATATCGTAACGCTTCTACGCTAGCTCTCCTTGGGGTTCGACTCGGTATAGCTATATGCTATAGCGAAAGATTGGAAAAGGTATATCAATTACATATTTGAAGTGAACAAGAACCAAAGGTGAACTCTAAACATTGAACCATATCTTTTATACCTAGTTCTTGTGCAATAACTTCTTGTACCTTGTTTTGACCAATCAATTTTTGGCGCCGTTGCCGGGGAGAGCAACGGTATTTTTAAAAGTGAGAAACTAAACGATATTTCTTCTCTGTTGCAGGTACAGGTTGAAGATACAGAATATCTTGCACAGAAGAAACATATAAGTGGACCTGGGCCTCTGCTCTCGAAAGCAGAGCCCAGGATCCCTCCAAATTGCCGCGGATCCACGGCAATTTGCCGTGGGAACGCGGCAATAAGGAGTTCACTACTTACAGATTTTCTGCAGGGCCTCTGGTTCTGCAAAATACAGCTGCTGATATACTTGAAATTCTGTATTCTGCACCATATACCTGCTAAATTAATTCAACAGTAAAAAAATTGGTTGTAATTGATAAAAATTGTTAGACATTTGCATTTTAGGCACGTGTCTTTCAATTCTTTACTTTTACTGTTGAAGAGTGCGGGGGACAAGGTACGTAAGCATTGCATATTGACTAGGACTCACTCTTTGTTTGATTTATCTTACTTGGAGTGAACCTTGTTTGTTTATATATCGTACACTTGCACAATCAATTTTAAGGGCAATACCTGTAAATAAGATAAGGTGGGGAGGTCATTACCCTTTCCTTAGCCCGCAAACCACTATTCCAGCACTCACAATCCCAAACTTATAAATAAAATTTGATAGACGTTGGCCCTAGTGACATCCGGACTCACTTAGGAGATTATCCTAAGGGGGAAAGTGTTGGAAATTGACTTCTGTAAAATCAGTGTCTAGGAAAGGGGTTGAGGGCCGAAAGCCCGAAGGTTGCTGGTTACTTAATTAAGGAACGTCTCCGGACGGAAAACCTCCCACCAACCTTACCCTTCCCTGGCTGATTTGCTTATAGTCAGATTCTACACCAACCTCCTGTGGACAGTCTATTTAGGAGTCATCTAGGACCAGAAACCCTAGACAAGCTTGGATTGATTTTTTTCTTTTGTTGTTTGTTATTTTTTCTTTTTCGCTGGTGTGATCGGTGCACGTTGTTTGTGATTGTATATACGAGAGTGGTTCTGTGATCATCATTCTTTCTACACTTGCACTTCCATAACCACTTCATCCAATGAAGAACAACGTCTCACTTCAGGATCGATTTTATCCGATTCGCACCTCCATTCCTTCATGCATTCTTCTCCCCGAGCCTAATGGAAACAATTTTGAGCTGAAACCACAATTCATTAGTACACTTCCCCATTTCCATGGTCTAGAGTCTGAGGACGCGTACCTCTTTATTCGTGAGTTTGAAGAGGTATGCCAAATGATGAGAATTTCCCAACTGTCTGAGGATGCTGTTAGGTTACGGTTCATACCGTTTGCACTTAAGGATTTAGCTAAGAAATGGCTTTATAATCTTCCTGTCAGTTCCATATCTTTATGGGAGGATTTTGTTAAAGTCTTTCTTAAGAAATTCTATCCTATCCACAAAACAGCCCTTATGAGAAAGAACATAATGCAATTCAAGCAGGAAACAAATGAACCTTTCTGGAAGTATCTTGAGCGTTTCAAAGACCTTCTTGCCCTGTGTCCCCATCACGGCATAGAGAAATGGCGTCTATGCCAGATTATCTATGATGGATTAGATTACCAAACGAAAACCCTTTTAGAATCCACGTGCCAGGGGGAATTTTTGAAAAAAGATGAACATCAGGGGTGGGATCTCTTTGAAACCCTAGCTGAGAAAACCATTCAGTGGGAGTCTTGTCCTGACAAATCCACTTCCACCACTTCCAGAACTGGTTCACATTCCAGAGAATCCTCTATAGCTGCAGAAACCAAGATCACACAACTGCTAAAGAGGATAGAGCTGCTTGAGTCAAAGGGAAATTCTGTGGTCAACCAGGTCAACCCATTGCCTTTGATTAAACCAGGTTGCACCAACTGTCATGACCTGAGCCATGTCTTTGAGGAGTGTCCATTATATCAGCCCCAATCATGTCAGGAGAATATGAATGCAGCATTTACCAGACCCCCATACTCCAACACTTACAAGTCAGGATGGCAGAACCATCCAAATTTTCCATGGAGTCAGTCTGGTCCTGAGCATCATAGGCCACCATTTCTACATCCTTATAATGCTCAGTTTCACCCATCCAGTTTCGATCAAGATTCACTGTATGTTCATCCATCTCAAAGTCCACCACAGTCATATCAGTCTTATCATATGCCACCATCATATGATCAATCACAATTCCAATCTCCATATTTTCAACATCCACCCCAGCATAATTCTGAGATATCTGAGTTGAAAAAAATGCTAGAAACCTTTACAAAGAACCAGGAGCAGGAGTTGAATAAAATAATGGTCCAAATTGGTCAATTGGCTGAGAATCAAAAAGTTTTTTCCAAACCAGCCATTGCCAAATCCCAAACACCACTTCTCTTTGAATAAAGTGGAAGATTCAGGACCCAGTCAATGTCATGCTATTCATACCCTGAGATCTGGTAAACAAATTGACAATAAGGTTTCTAGTCCACAATCTCATCCAGTACCAAAGCCAACACCTCATGTCCCAATACCACCAACTTTTGACAAACCATCTTCTAGTGCAGAGCCATCCACATCTCAAGCCAAGGGGAAAGAAAAGGTAGATGAGCAACCTTATAAGCCTAGAGTACCATATCCAAATAGGCTTCTAAATAACAAGTCAAATGCTCACATGGAGAAAATAAAAGAAACATTCAATAAGGTCCAAATCAATGTCCCTCTCCTTGATGCCATTCAACAAGTGCCATCATATGCTAAACTCTTGAAGGAAATGTGCACCAAGAAGAGAAAGACCCAAGTCCCTAAAAAAGTCTTCCTAGCATCATCCATCACTGAGTTGCTCACTGGTCCAATTCCTGTAAAATACAAAGACCCAGGGAGCCCCACCATTTCATGCATCATAGGACAGACTACAATCAATAGGGCACTTCTTGATTTGGGGGCCAGCATCAATCTCCTACCTTTTTCTGTGTACCAACAATTGGGGTTAGGTGATCTCCTCCCGACCCAAATGACCATCCAATTGGCTGATCGCTCTGTCACTAAACCCAAGGGGATAGTTCATGATGTCCTTGTCAAAGTTGGGGAATTCATCTACCCTGTTGATTTTGTAATCCTGAGACACAACCAGTGTCTAATTCCAATAGAAGGGCTCAAATTCCTGTCATTCTGGGACGACCATTCCTGGCTACTGCAAATGCCATCATTAATTGCCAGAATGGATCAATGAGGTTGACCTTTGGTAACATGACACATGAACTCAATGTCTTCCACACACAGCCTCACAAATCAAAAAATCAAACATTTGAGGTTAGCTTTATTGAGAACAATTGTGAATCTTCAAAAGATGAGTCACAATTCTGTGATTCTCTTCAAGAACCTCCAATTGATCTATCTTTTGAAGACCTGTTTGCTGATGAGATCATGTGTTTAGATGAGTCGACTCGGGGTAAGTTAGCTGATTGTCCACTTCCGGATGTTGACTTGAGTTTTGAAGAACTATATGGAGAGGAGTTAAAATTCTAGACATTGGAAGTGATAAAATTCTGAGAGAGAGTGGTGATAAGGAATTTGTTTGTGAACAATGTGGTGGAATGAGTGTGAATGATAATAACAATCAATTGAATCTGGAAACACCTAGGGATACTCAAATAATTTACACCGTTTCCCAACTAAGCTCACGGAAGCAGAGGCACTGGAACGATGGGAAACGGGCCAGAGGAAAAAGACCAAAAGCCTAGGTGAGGGTGACACTTGTATATATTCCTTGTAAATATTTTTTGCATTTCTTTTTTGTAAAAAGTTTCCTACCTCTTACCTATTTCATGCATACATATATCATGATGCATTGAGGACAATGCATGAGATAAGTGTGGGGGAGGGTTTACTAACTTAGAATTTTTAGATTTTCTTCCTTTTACACTTCTTTTAGAAAAATAAAATAAAAAATAAAATAAAAAATAAAAACTTTTTGAAATAAGAGACAAAGTTTTGTTCTATTTTTAAGAAAATTAAGATGTATCTTAGAGATTAAGAAAGCCTTAATTATGACATCTTAAGCCTAGTTGAAGTAATAGATCTTGTTTGAAAATTATAGGCTAAGTAAGTAAAATTGAGGAGATATTTTTATCTTACATTTTTTGCCTTAGATAATATGCACTTCACACTTACACATTTCTTGGGATGGAAACAAAGACCAAAAATGCCATATATATAAATAAAAAGAAAAAAAAAGAAAAAAAATATATATAATAAAACATCACCTATTAAGCTGGATAATTGTGCCTCAAGAAGCATGATTACTCACGCCTAACAGTGATCTCACTTATTAAGCTGGATAATTGTGCCTCAAGAAGCATGATCATTCACGCCTAACGGTGATAAAAAATAATCCCCTTTAGTTATGTGGCTTTTTCTACTCGAGACCTTAAACCCGAGGGATGTTTTCTCATCTGATGCCCTAAGACCGTCTGGTTTGGGAGTCATCGGTTAAAGGCTCGCTACAAGGGTAGACTAGAAAGCCTAAACTAAGGGAAGGAAAAAAAAAAAAGCATAAAAAAGTATATATAAATAAATAAATGGCTTTATGGTTGGAGTTGAAATCCCAAGAAACCTTCACTTACACGGTGTGCATATTATCTAGGTTTTATGAAAGATAAAATATTCAATCCAATTTTGAATTCTTACCTTAATTAAAAACAAGATCTTGCATGGATACTAAGTTTAAGGAAGAATAATTATAGGTGGACTTATGACCTAGGATCACTTATATTTTTGCAAAAATAGTTCGTAAACATGTCTCTTATTCAAAATGCGTTTTCAAAATACTAACATTTGTCTTCTTTCTTTATGGATTTTGTGGGTGTAATCCGCTGAAAACCCTCAGGAGACAACACTCCTCCTCTAGGGTAACCTAGAGGTTTAACGGCTTGTTGCACATGCTCAGTGCAATCGCGTCACCTGCGAAAGTGGTGCAATAAATTGGTAGTTTAGATTTTTCTTTTCTTTTTCTTAGTTTTGCTCGGGACGAGCAAAAGAATAAGTGTGGGGGTGTGATTAGTATCCAATATTGCATATTTTATATCATAATCCCCATGCATATTACAAATAAATATGTGATTTTTACTCCTCTTCTCTACATATTTGCAGGTACACAATCTAAAGGAGATAAAGCAATTAATCATCTTAATTAGCAATAATTAAGTGATTAATCAAAGATTAAAGATAATCCAAAGATTTCAAATCCAGATCTAGAGAGATCCGTGCAACAAACGAAGATTCCAGATAGTCCACGTGGCTAACTAACTAACAAGAAGATCTCACCAGAAAATCTGGGCTCAACGGCCCAGATCTCGCGGCGATCCCGCGGCAATCCGCGGCAAATCTGGGGCCGTTGAGCCCCAGATTTTGCGCCAACAGACTTGCTTCTGGATACTTCACCTGGGGCCTATAAATACTGGATTTGTACCTGCGAGAAAAAACTGATCAGAGAAGAGAGAGAGATTAGTTCAAAGTTTTGTATTTTGTTAGTTTTTCTTTAGGATTTTTAGCTCTCTATGATCTTCTTCTCCCTAGATTTCATTGCAAGAGAGAGTTGTAAGAGAGAGAGAGCTTGTATCATCAAGGAGTGACAACTTGGAGCTATACAAGGATTGATTCATTCTCTACTTCTCTACTTGAGCTTGATTCTAGTTTGATTTCTTTCCTTACTTTGTTTACTTTCTTGCAATTTAATTCATGTTTAGCTTTTCTTTTGTAATGGTGTGTAGCTAATTCTTTCTCCATGTACTAGCTAACCACTACCTTGCTAACTTCTAACTCATGGGTGATTGCTTTACTTCATCTTGCAAGTTGTATGGTCTTCTCTTCTCCGATGGGTTTCTTTTCATTTCTTGGCAAGATCTTGTTGTAATTCTCCATATGATTCATGTGTGCCTCACTTAGAGCCTAGTCTTTGAACTAGTGCCTTGATGGAACATGGAGATGGATCACCAATATGCTATTTGTTGTACAACTTCATTATGTCGATTTTTGAATGTTGTATGCCTATTCATTAGCATCCCTTGAGTGTAGCTCTTTTGATTCCATTATTGAAAGTCTAATTTGTAGGCCTATGACCATCTATGGAGGCTACAAGACAAGTCCAAGAATGATCCCCATCATCTAAGTGGGAAAGTAATTAGATCAATACGCAAGACATATCTATGCCAATGAATCAACATGAGGCACGCATCACTATCACGGAGTTTAGTAAGTCTTTAGCAAGGTAGTTAAGGTTAGCTAGTCATGATTTTCTTTCATTCAAGTTTTCTAAAGTTTTCTTTCCTTTTAGTGTGAATACAACAACCTTGATCTTGATTTCTTTTCACTTACCACCATGAACATATCCATACATTCTTTCATTCCTTTCTTTGTGTTTTATTCATTCTTTTAAGCAAGAGAAGAATTCTCGTTTCCTTTTCTCACTCATATCGTAACCCTTCTACGCTAGCTCTCCTTGTGGTTCGACTCGGTATAGCTATATGCTATAGCGAAAGATTGGACAAGGTATATCAATTACATATTTGAAGTGAACAAGAACCAAAGGTGAACTCTAAACATTGAACCATATCTTTTATACCTAGTTCT
>JAVJIF010030319.1:0-48347 GCA_038442645.1 Agave tequilana
TACACTGGAAAATATAAGATAATTATGCATGAGTGTGATATATGTTAACAGTTTAACATTTACATGCCTACTATATTTTATATACTGTAATTTATCATCAGAAGTATATTATTGAATGTTGTTATTCGAAATTGATAGATAGAGACGAGATCTGTGCTTTAGGTGAGTCCCATACATAGCCGGGACCACGGCCCCAAATGCATGGCACTGAACCAAGCCCGTACCGCTAGGTACTCGTAATAGTAACAATAACAGTAGTAATATCAGATGGATGCCAATCATCCCCGGGAACCCTACATTGGAACTCTCAATTTCGGTTGCGCAACCTGTATCCTGGGTCTACCCAAAATACCGATACCGTCTCCTCTATCAATTTTTCGACTCAGTGAAAGTATTTACATGTCATTGTTACCTAAATAACTGGACTCAATCAATATCAGTGTGTATATCAAAGTATACGTGGCAACAATATTTTTCTAGTAATTTCGGTAACACAAATTCTTTAATTTCATATGATATACATGCATAACCATTCAAATATCATAAGTTAATCCAATATAATATTCAAGATGACTTATCTAATTTTCTTCATTTTTCGTATTAATAATTATTTTTAAATCCATTTTCTCAAAAACAATAACCATTTAATAATTCCATAATATTATTTTCAAAATTTATATTTATTCATCTACAACATATAAAATGGTTACATGTAGGAAATAAATAAACATAACAGAGGAAAAATATGTCATTAAAATAATTTCATGAATATTACAGTTTTCTTACTATTTTACATGCTTGAAATTCTAAATTAACAATTAAATAATTGTCTTTTTAATAAATAAATGTATAAATTATAAAATTTTGAAGAGATAAAATATACTCATGCAAAAATAGTTAAAAACACTCACCTGAGATCATCATGGATCTGAATATAGAATTTGCAAATTAACTCGATAATCTACATTCAATTTAAACAATAATTATAAGAAAATATATAATTTTGAGCTATTCTAAGTGACATAACAAAAATAATTTTATAGAGTCACATTCCAGTTTCTAATTTTACAAGAATTTTTCTGAAATTTTTCTGGATTTTTCTGAATTAATTTAAACGTAAAATCAATTAAAATTCATTACGGTCTGCTACAGTATTGGGTCCAAATCTGAGTCTGGGTATAGGTCTACTACAGTATTATTTATGAATTTTATTTTATTTCCTTTTTCCTTTTTCTTTTCTTTTTTCTTTTCTGAATTTTTTTTAATAATAGGGCGGGTTCGGGTCTGCAAAACAGACCCGAACCCAGGTCTGCAAAACAGACCCGAACCCGGGTCTGTATTCAGACCAGGCATTGGCCTGGCCAGAACTAGCCCAGGCCAGGTCTAGCTGGCCTGGCCAGCCAACAAGCGACCTGTCTGTGCTCTCGACCAGGGCCGAGAGCACAACGGCTGGCACAGTTTTTGTTCTTTTTTTAAGTTTTTCATCTAAAATAAAATCTATAAAAATAACTTAAAATTAGGATAATTAAGAGGAATGTCTAAGGAGTTCTTCATAATTTTATTGTGACTTTATCATACATTTTTTATAGTGAAATTAAAGTTATAAATTACCGTACACAACCTATTCGATGAAATGCCTAAACGAAAATAAAATCTCATAGTTTGATATTTACTTACCGAAAGCGCTTTCCTTCAGTCTGAATAAGTCCCCTCAACATCTAGCAAAGCTCTGATCTTCTTCTAGTTGGGTTTGAGGAGGTGATATGAAAGAAGAAGGTGTAGAGAATAGGGTATTCTTTTTTTCTTGTTCTAGAGTTTGTAAAGAGATGAATGATGTGTATATAAATCTCCCTACCTATAATCTCACTCTGAAATTCATGCCTTAAGGTCAAGGGAAGTTGTAGAGAGTGGGAGCAAATGGGAGAGAAGATGGTGGAGAGGTTAGAGAGAGTGGGAGAAAGTGGGGGAGTTGAAGTTATCGCAGTGGGGGATTAAATAAAAAAGTGTGAGAGTAAACATCACAAATAAGTGTGGTCCCTTGGTAAAGTCATTTGGCTCTTGAGCATTGGTGCTTGGGTTTACAACTTGGTCTTAGCAAAACTATAGCACTTTTTTTATTTTCTTTTTATTTTTAAGTGATAAGCCATCTTACATGAGTTTGGGTCTAATCCCTATTTATTTCATTTCAATTCTTTTTTCTTTCTTTTATTGAACAATTGTTAACCACTTTAATTATTATAATATAAAATTATAACATAGTATTTACTATGGTATTAGTGAACATGGATATTACATCATACCCACCTAAAAAAAAATTCGTCCTCTAAATTAAATTTAGGAAGTAGAAAAATACCTATCAAGGAAAAAGGCGAGGATAACGGTCGCGGATGACGTCCTCTCATTCCATGTCGCTGCTCCCAGAGAATGCCTGCCCCAAGACACTAGAACCAGTGGAATGGTCTGATTCTTTAAGACTTTGGTGGTCCTATCCAGAATAGCCATAGGTCTTTCAGTGTAGGTCATATCCGGCCTGAGCTCTAACTCGGAATGGTCCAAAACATGACTGTCATCTCGCACATACTTTCTCAACTGAGATACACGAAAGACCTTATACACACCATCCAAAGGTGGAGGTAAAGCTAGACGGTATGTCACCTCTCCTACTCGCTCCAGAATCTTAAAAGGATTGATGAATCTTGGACTCAGCTCCCTCGGCTACCAAATTTGATTACTCACTTTTTGTTGAGATATCTTCAAGAATACAAAATCTCTAACTTTAAACTCTAGTGGTCTTCTATCCAAGTCTGCCCATCACTTCTGTCTGTCTTGAGCTACTTTGAGATGCTCTTGGATGATTTTAATCTTCTCCACTGTATGATGGATCACCTCCGGTCCCAACAACCTCCTTTCACCAATGTCGTCCCAGCACAAAGGAGACCTGCATTTTCTACCATATAATGCTTCAAATGGTGCCATCTTAATATTGGACAGGTAGCTATTGTTGTAGGCAAACTCTGCTAAATGCAGATGATCTTCCCATGACCCCTTGAAGTTTAGCATGCAAGCTCTCAACATGTCCTCAAGAATCTGGATCGTCTGCTCCGATTGCCCATTTGTCTGCAGATGATATGCAGTGCTAAACTTCAGTCGTGTCCTCAGGCTCTCTTGAAGACTTCTCCAAAGTGAGATATAAATCTGGTATCTCTGTCGGACATGATGCTGACTGGCACACCATGCGGTTGAACTACCTCCTGCAGACACTGCTAATAACTCTGTTGACTGCCCCAGTTTGAATGGGATGAAATGAGTTGACTTCGTGAGGCGGTCGACTATATCCCATACTGCATTGTTCCCTTTTAGACTGCGGGGCAGTGCAATGACGAAATCCATAGTGATGTGCTCCCACTTCCACTCTGGAATCGGTAAAGGTTGAAGGAGTCCAGCCATCCTCTGGTGTTCTGCCTTCACTTGCTGACACACCAGACACTTTGCTACATAACGAGCAATCTTTCTCTTCATTCCGTGCCACCAGAATTGTTGCTTCAGGTCTTGGTACATCTTCGTCCCTTCTGGATGTATGGAATATTCTAAGTTATGAGCTTCAGATAAAACTTCTTGTCAAACATCTCCTTTCGGTACACAAATTCTGTCACCAAAACGGAGTGTCCCATCTCCATGAATCTGCATATCCGTCCTTAGTCCAGCCTCCACTTGATTTTTTAATTCTTGTATCTTAGGTTCCTCACTTTGAGCCTTCTTAATCTTCTCTAACAAGATTAACTGAAATTGCAAAGTCATCAACTGTGTGGAAGCGTTAGTCCTCCGTGTCACCATTAGTTCCATGTGTCTCAGCTCCTCAAGCAATTCTTTTTGCTGAGTAATCTGCATCACCATACAAGCTCAAGGCTTCCTGCTCAAAGCATCCGGTACTACATTGACCTTCCCAGGGTGATATTGTAAATCAATATCGTAATCGGCTATCAACTCTAGCCACCGCCTTTGTCGCATGTTCAACTCCTTTTGAGTGAAAATATACTTTAAACTCTTATGGTCAATGTAAATTAGCACTAGATCGCCCAACAAATAGTGTCTCCAAATCTTCAAGGCGAAAATTACTGCTGCTAGCTCTAGGTCATGTGTAGGATAATTCTTCTCATGTGGCTTTAATTGTCTGGACGCATAGGCTATCACATGTCCATGTTGCATTAGTACACAGCCCAGCCCTCGTCCCGATGCGTTGCTATATATGACCACACCTCCAGTCCCGTCAGGCATCTTCAAGATTGGAGGCGAAATCAATTTGTTCTTCAACTCTTCAAAAGCAATGGCACACTCTGCTGTCCATACATACTTTTTCCCTTTTAGGGTAAGCTTGGTCAGAGGTCCGACAATTTTTGAAAAGTCCTACACGAACCTCCGATAATATCCAGCTAACCCTAGAATACTCCTAATTTCGATTGCTGACTTTGGAATGGGACAATCTTTCATCGCCTGAACCTTACTGGGATCTACTGAGATGCTTTCTCCTGAAACAATATGTCCCAGAAATGTCACACTCTTTAACCAGAACTCACACTTACTCAGTTTGGCTTATAGCTTCTCCTACCGAAGGGTCTGCAATACAATCCTCAAGTGTTCTGCATGCTCCTCTTCATTCTTAGAATAAATTAAGATATCACCAATGAATATTATCTCAATTTATCTAAGAATGGAGAGAAGACCGTATTCATCAAGTCCATGAAAATTGCTGGAGCATTGGTCACTCCAAATGGCATCACTAGAAACTCGTAATTACTATAATGAGTCCTAAAGGTCGTCTTCAGATTGTCCTCCTTCTTCACCTTCAGCTGATGATATCCAGACCAGAGATTTAACTTTGAGAATACCTTAGCTCCACTAAGTTGATCGAACAGGTCATCTATCCTGGGCAAAGGATATTTGTTCTTGATGGTGACCTTGTTCAGTTCTCGATAATCAATGCACATTCTCCTACTACAATCCTTCTTCTTTACTAACAAGACTGAAGCTCCCCACGCTAAAACACTGGGCATGATGAATCCCTTCCTTATCCAAGTACTCTTGCAGCTACTTCTTCAATTCTGCTAGCTCCACAGGTGCCATCCAATATGGTGCCTTAGAGATTGGGGCCGTATTTGGAATAATTCCTATGGCAAACTCCACGTCTCGATCTGGCGGAAGTCCAGGTAGAACACATTGATTAGTCTCTAATTTTGAATAATTTTATTACATCCGCATATTTATTTGATATAAAATTCTGCTAGTAAAGCTTTGCTTGCTTGATCCTAGGTCCATGGTGTGCAAATGAAGAAGAAAACCCTAAATCACCATTTAATGGATGATTAAAGGCCTACCAAGTAGCCATTGAGCTTAGAGAGGAGATTTTGTCAGCCCAGGGCATCAAATCTAGAAACCAGAAGTCCACCTGACAGGGGACAGACAGGACGACACGCTGCCCGAAGCCAGGCGCGCACCGCCCTGGCATGGCCACGGAAACGCGGCCTGGGCCTCGTTTCTATGGCCGTAAGGGCGCGAGCGCGCCCGGGCTTTGTGCCAAGGATCGTCCTCCTGGCCCCCTTTCCCCTGGTGCTTATAAATACCCCTTGGGGTCTGAAGAGAGGCAATCCAGAGTTTAGAGCATTGTTATTATCTTGTTTTTAGGATTGTAGTTGTTGTTGTTGTTTTTCTTCTTCTAGTTTTAGTTTTAGCCATTAGAGTGAAAGAGAGTGTGTGTGTAAGAGTTGTATTTGAAGGGTGATAAGCTAATACAAGTAATTACTTCTCTTTTTTCTTTCCATTTACTTGTGTTTTTCATTTGCTTTTACTTTCTTGTTTTAGTGTAACTCCTTTCTCTTTACTTCTTTCTTTTGTTTTTCCTTTACTACCATGTCTAACTAACTCTTTCATTGCATGACTAAGTAACTACTAACCCACTAATCTCTAATAAATTGATTGATAAACCCAATGAGTCAATAGTGTCAAATAAGCCTTGTGCAAATAAGAGCTATGATATCTTAAGACGAGGGTTCTAACTCTAACTTACATACAAGTATTCGCCTTCTTATATTTCATGCTTAATGGGGTTTTGATGATCTATGGATTATATGCGTTACTTGTTTTTGTAAGTTAGAGATTTTTCTTTTAACTTGCCGATACCATTAGTGCACTTGTGTCTTCCCTTATTCTCGCCTTCTATTGGATCTTGATAAGGAATGTCTAAGTTTTGCCGTGTGAAGTTAAGTTAAAGGAAGGACTTTCATTCGGTTCCAACGTGAATAGTTCCTATCATAAAGGTAATACTTGCCTATGATCCATCGTGAGGCTACATCTTCAAGAAATTAGAGATTAGTGGGAGCACTTAGTAGAAAGTTAGTCATGTGTTTTTTACCATCTAGAAAAAAATCACTTTTACAAACCACCAAATCATTCTAAAACAATCTTTGAAACAAACTTGTTTTCATTTTTAAATTCTTTATTTGAAACAAAGAACTTTCTCTTTTCTTGAACAACAAAGCCACATCAAGCTTTCATCGCTCTCCCTTCTTGTGGGTACGACCCGTAGAGCCACTTTGCTACTATGGAAGAATCGTAAAAGCAGTAACATCGACCCACATTCCTTTACCTACTTTTGTGCTTGCTTTTTGCCGATCAAATTTTGGCGCCGTTGCCGGGGAGGGAACGACTTTATTGTTCAATACTAAAGATTTTTCTTTGTTCTTGTGTATAGGAGAAGTACTGAGGAGCTTACTATCACGGGAAGCGAAAGTGGTGGCCAAAGACGTTGGACAAAGATTCATTTGCCCTCAAAAAATTCGTGTAAAAGCGAGTTTCTCTGATTGAAGTACTAACAAACTCTTCTGCAGGGTTGCCGAAAATCGCTCAAATTACTTTCTAAAATTTTTTAGCTCCCTTGAATGCTTCACCTTGTACATGTGTAATAAACTCAACAGAAATCCACTTGTTGCTTAATTGAAATTTGGATTAGATACTTGCATTTAGGGCACGTGTCTATTTCAATTCATTTCAATTTCTGTTGAAGAGTGCTGGAGAAAAGGTACGTGTGCATTCATATAGAATAGGACCAACATTTTGGAGTGATTTATCGCTTTGAGTGTTACCTTGTTATGAATATACTGTACACTTGCACAATCGACATTAAAGGCAAAATCCCAAATAAACAAGATAAGGTAGGGATTCATCACCCTTCCTTAGCCCAAAAATCATCTCCAAGTGCACTCACACAATTCAAGTCTTAACTAAAAACTGATAGACATTGGCCCTAGGGACATCTCTGAAATCACCTAGAGGGGGTGAATAGGTGATAATGCTAATCTAATGAACTTAATGCGGAATTTAAAAACTTAATTGCAATTACACTAAATGCAAGCAGCAAGTGATGCACACACAACCAAGCCAAGCATATAAGTATGAATGATCAATGTGAAATGATGCAAGGCACAAAGTAAAGAGAGAGAGAGATAGAGTAAGAGTCAAGGGATCAAGCTCAAACAACAAGATATGTTTCGAGGTTCGAGCACCCAGCTCTACATCCCAGTCTTCACACAGAAGGATTTCAACTCCACTAGCTTGTCCACAAAGGACTTCCACAAAGGGAACCTCCATCGAGGATTTGGGGCAATAACAATTATAAGGAGTACCCAACTCCTCTCTTTACAAACACAACCTCCTCCTTGAGGCACAACACCAACCCAACAAACAATCACCTCACAACTTGAGGGATTAGCACAAAGCAACTCAAGGATCACCTCACAACTTGAGGGATACAACCCACTTGCACAACCTCCTCAACACAATGAGGGAAAGGCACAAAGCCAAGCAAATTTTGGGTTTACAACTTGGTGGTCTAACAAACAACCACAAACAATTTCTTTCCCACACAAGGATCCTATAGAATGAGATAGTAGATGTAGCTCAAGTGTGGAGAAAACCAAAGGAATGGAAATCAAAATCTCAAAGAAAATCCTTAGAAAAAACTAGAAACCAAGATGAAGAAGTTTAATCAAACACTTTTCCCAAAAACCTTTTCTTTGATTTTCCAGACCCTAATAAAAACACCAAATAGATTGTTCAATTAAAGCCCAAAAACTTTTTTTGATTGCTGTGAAAATACTAGATAAAGCTCAGAAAATTCGTCCAAAAATTCTTTTTTGAAAACAGGCCATTAATGGGGTATTTATAGCCCCTAGAAAAATATAGCCGTTGGCAGCAAATTCTGCTAAAAATGAACTACCGGTCGACCGGTCAGTCGACCGGCCAACGGTCACATTTGACCGCTGGCAGCTACCGGTCGACCGCTCAGTCGACCGGACCCAGATACAGAGAGCAATGGCTCTCTTCTCGGTCGACCGCTCGGTCGACCGGGAGCAACCCGAGAGCAACCTGCTCTCAGTCGGTCGACCGTGCGGTCGACCGGCTTATGGGTAAGCCAGCGTGCACGTATCCGTGCACGTATCCGTGCACGTCGGTCGACCTCTAAGGTCGACCGGCTACTTGTACGGTCGACCGTCCGGTCGACCGACCTAGCCTGGCAGCAGCAGTTCTGGTCAGAAAAACATGTAATTTTTAATCCTAAAAATTCACATAAAATCTCTAAAATTCCACAAAAATAGTTTTATCATTTTTCATTGAAATACAAACTTGTGTTAAAAATTTTAACACAAATGTCAAACATTTTGAACTATTTTTGTGTTATAGAAATTTTACCAAAAACCAAAAACTGTATTTTCTAAAACTAGAATTTTGAATAGAAAATACGTTTTGTCCAAAACTCATCCAAATACAAAACATGGTATTAAACAACATTTAGGCATGATGTATATGGATATAATCCTATATACATGAAACATATATTATATATATATATATATATATATATATATATATATATATATATATCCATGTTTTTGACTTTAATTCCAAAATTATGTTTTGTTAAAACACAAAACCTAAACACATGAATAGGTATATCAAACTAAGTTTGTCTAAGTAGTTGAAGAATGCATGTATATAGAACAAATCTAATATACATTAAACCATGTAAACTTGTTTTGAATCTATCTATTCATGAAAACCAAGATCGGTTAAACCTAAAACCGAAAACCAAAACCAAAACATGAAACGTGTGTGTTTTGTGAACTTGAGCATATCATACTATTCTAATCTTTACAAATGGATCTAAACACAAAGCTAAACTAGGTACCGATGACTTCTTGTAGAGCAACGTCTTCAAGCCGACTCGATCCAAAACTTCGTGATCCACCGAGCTAGACTCCAATGAGTGCTATATATGATCTTTGACGCTCGGGCTCTTGAATCACCATGTGAAAGCTTCCAAACTATCTTGTTGAAGCTAATCATCAACTAATATCTTGATTAATGATCTGAAACTAAATATTACAAGATTATTAGTACTCATAACTATATGAGTTAATCATCATCAAAACTAGAGTAGAAGGCCTTTGGGCCAACAATCTCCCCCTTTTTGATGATGACAAAACTCATGGAGTTATATATGCATGGATTAAAGTTAAGCTTCAAAGAAGCTCCCCCTTAACTCATGCATAGCAATAAACGAGCAAATAAATATGCAATGAAGGCTCATAACAAGCATGAAACACATATCTATTATGTTTATCTTGATGCATGAACATAAATCCTTTTTCTAAAACATAATGCTCTTGATACCAAGTAAAAACATGCTCTCTTGATACCAATTAAATAAAACAAATATATGTTCAAAACAAGCTCTTGATACCAATTTGCAAAACAAAACTAATGAAGCTCTTGATACCAAAAATAGACATGTTCTTTAAATAATGCTTTGATTCCAATTGATTCCAATGAACTTTAATAAAAACACCAATTGAACTTTAATAAAGACATAAAACATGCATATAAAAACATGCATATAAACTACAAACTCAAATTCTTCTCCCCTTTTTTGTCAATCATCAACAAAGGGTAAAAGTAAAAATAAAATGTTCTCCCCCTTTTTGTTCAAAACAAAGAATCAATAAAGGGTGACATTAAACATGATATCAATTAAAAAAATGTGACAATGAAGTTCATAAGTGATATCAATTGAAATGAGTATAAAAATATTTTAAGGAATGCCTATATCAATTAACACCAATTGAAATAAAGGTAAAACGAGGCATTGAAACAAATGATACCAATTGAAAGTGAAAATACATACCAATTGAAAACAAAAATCTTGATACCAATTGTTAAGTAAACAAACAACATATCAATTATAAGTAAACAATCTTGATATCAATTGAAATTAAACATAACAAAATTTTGAATTCCTAAACACAAATCTTGATACCAATTGTAAATGTTTTTCATTTTGAACATATGATACCAAATGGAAATAATCAATCATAAAGAATGGGAGTAAAAATCAAATACCAATTGAAAGATGAAACACAAGTTTTCTCCCCCTTTATGAAATACCAAATGAAACAATGCATAGGCTTGAATATAGATACCAATTGAAAACTAGTCAATTGAAACAAAATTAAAACTCAAGCTTTAGCATAAACAAAAACACATATATATGTATGAAAAGGTAATACCAATTGAAATTGATACTCTTTGAAGTGAAAGCATACATACATAAAAACAATATATGAGTATACAAGAAAATGTCAATATTGATACCAATTGAAAGAATTCAATGATACCAATTGAAACAATAATAAGATCAAGTGTATATCTCATATTCCCTATCCTCCCAATTCATGTTCAAGTTTAAAAAGATTTTCACTATAAAGCATACATGAGGATGATCGCCCATCCAACCGCCCGTTGAAGGTAGGATTTTTCAAAATAGGTTTGAAAAATAATATATGTTTGAAAATCTCTACCAAATGAAGAATATCGCAACTAGTTATAAGAAAAATTTTGTAAACTAGTACGAAATCCTTCAAGCAAGGAATAAAACAAGAATAAATTCTATAAAACACAAGTAAATCACATAATCACCAACACTCAAAATCATGAAGCATATATCATACTCATGAAATCAAAGTCATGAGAAAACACGAATGATGTGAGTGTATAAGCATGATGTGAAAAACATAGTCATGGAGATAGGCAATCAAGCTCAATTGAAATTCCTTAAAATATGAAAACATGAAAAACTAAATTTTCATTAAAAACAATTTATACTTCAGGGCATATGTATGTTTTGACAAAACAAGAAGTATACATACATATTCCTAAACACAATTGAGTCCATAATAAATATTTGCATGAAAAGCAAATGACTCAAGAGGTATACATGTATATCTTAAAGTTTGACAAAATAGACATATACATGAAGTGAAAACACAAGATAATAAAACATATCCAAAATGGGGAATACAAGTTAGAATACATGAATCATCAAAACTAGACTATACTAGCACATCTAATGGGTACAAAAGAGCGTTCAAGCACAAACATATAATGATCTATTTGTGGTCCACTATATGTGCAAGTATAAATCCTAGTCTTAATGAAAACTATCATTTAAACGTATATTCAAAACATAAGGCATAAAACGAGACATAAATCAGCATCATAAAAATGATCATTATGTAAAATCACATGCTATTAGAATTATGAAATACATAATAGCTAAACAATGGTGAGAACACAAAAATAATGGTCCAAATAATCAAGGGTGATCTCAAAATCTATACATGCATGTCAATGATCTAATAATCATGGCATTTAACATACTAATCAAAACATGAAGTATCAAAACAAAAATTATAAACATACATATGATCATTATGTATATGCATGTGCATTAGATCTAGGACATACATATTAGTTAGAAACAAAGTGAGAACACATAGATATAGATTCATATTAAACATGGGTGTCTCAATTTAACTAACAAGTATATCACTAATCTAATGAACATGGCATAGGCATAATGAACTATAAAACAAGACATGCTATAAAATGATGAACATGAAAAGCATGTAAATAAAAACGGGAGTTAGAGAATGATACCAAAACCGATGAAGGCATCTCTCTAGTTCTCCAAACCAATGGTGGTCCTCTCCACCAAACTCCCCTTGAAAGTGATGCATCCAAATTGTTTTCTTTAAGCACGGAACGCATCCACTCCAAGGCACCAATACTCTCACGTTATGCGAGAGCCCACACCTACATCAAAAATCAAAGGTTGGTCTTTGGTACCCATTTTCTTTTGGGTCCACGGGGGTTAGTATCTTTTCTAACCCAAACAAAATTAGTTGCTAAATTTTCATCATGTAAGCGATCATAGCAAAATCTAGCAAGGTGGCCCTTACGACCACAATGTGTACAAATGTACACATGAGCATGCATGTGATGGTGGTGACCGTACGAAGCATGTGTATGCCGTGATGGGTGTGCATGCAAGGATGGAACTTGTTTCTTTCAAACTAAGGTTTCCAAACGTGTATGATTTAAAGCACATTGGCTCAAAGTGGAGCCCAAACAATCTACATTTTTCTTCAAAATATTTATGTCATTCTCAATACTAGAAGATAAAGTGGAGCATGCAAAAGATGTGCTAGGTGAAGCTACACTAGCATGGCAAACATGTGAAGACAATTCAATTTTCAAAGAATCATTTTTCTTTAAAACCACATCCAATTCTTTTGTAATGAAATCAATTTCATTTTTCAAAGAAAGGTTATCTTTTAAAATAAAATCTAATTTAGAAGATAAAACCTCATTGTTTTTCACAACATCATCACAATCATTTTTTGCTTTTCAAAACATCAATCTCTTTTAGGGCAAGGTCTAGTTGAGATCTTAGTGAGTCACGTTCACTAGTAATCTCTTCCTTCTCTTGCAAAACCAATTCAAAAGTTGAGCAGAAATCCTTCATTTCTTCTTTTAATTCAAAATGTTTCTTTTTCAAAAGGTCATGTTTTTTCACAAAATTTTCAAGCTTAGAGGCAAGTTCTACATTTAAAATTTGAACTTCAAAACACCCATAGCAATATGAAGTAGAGCTATCATCTAGTTGAGAATCCGATTGTACCTCAAGGGAGTCTTTCCCTTGGACCATGAGGCAATGCTCGTCGGACTTGTCTCTCCTAGATCTCCTCAACTTGTTGATAATCCTTGGTAGCTCGGGAGAAGTCAATATGCTCCAAACTGCAAAAGCCGAATCATAATGAGCAAACACATGTAAAAGATCTTCATTAAGAGATGCTCTAAGTGTCTTAAGTGCTAATGCATTTGCCTTTTTATGCTTGCTAGCATTAGGGTAGGATTCTTGAGTAGTGGCTTGATAAACTAGATGTCCTAGGCTTTTTAAATGACAACTCATCTTGGCCTTCCAAATATCATGTCTAGAAAAATCAAACATAGGAGGGCTATCCATGAGTGCAAACTAAATGTGTGCAAATGAAAATGCAAATGAAGATTAGCAAATCAAGATCTCACTCCTAGGTAGTTAAACCTAAATATCAGGAGCGGAGGCTCTGATACCAATTGAAATCACCTAGAGGGGGGTGAATAGGTGATAATGCTAATCTAATGAACTTAATGCGGAATTTAAAAACTTAATTACAATTACACTAAATGCAAGCAGCAAGTGATGCACACACAACCAAGCCAAGCATATAAGTATGAATGATCAATGTGAAATGATGCAAGACACAAAGTAAAGAGAGAGAGAGAGAGAGATAGAGTAAGAGTCAAGAGATCAAGCGCAAACAACAAGATATGTTTCGAGGTTCGAGCACCCAGCTCTACATCCCCGCCTTCACACAGAAGGATTTCAACTCCACTAGCTTGTCCACAAAGGACTCCCACAAAGGGAACCTCCACCGAGGATTTGGGGCAATGACAATTACAAGGAGTACCCAACTCCTCTCTTTACAAACACAACCTCCTCCTTGAGGCACAACACCAAGCCAACAAACAATCACCTCACAACTTGAGGGATTAGCACAAAGCAACTCAAGGATCACCTCACAACTTGAGGGATACAACCCACTTGCACAACCACCTCAACACAATGAGGGAAAGGCACAAAGCCAAGCAAATTTTGGGGTTTACAACTTGGTGGTCTAACAAACAACACAAACAATTTCTTTCCCACACAAGGATCCTATAGAATGAGATAATAGATGTAGCTCAAGTGTGGAGAAAACCAAAGGAATGAAAATCAAAATCTCAAAGAAAATCCTTGGGAAAAACTAGAAATCAAGATGAAGAAGTTTAATCAAACACTTTTCCCAAAAACCCTTTTCTTTGATTTTCCAGACCCTAGCAAAAACACCAAATAGATTGTTCAATTAAAGCCCAAAAACTTCTTTTGATTGATGTGAAAATACTAGAGAAAGCTCAGAAAATTCGTCCAAAAATTCTTTTTTGAAAACAGGCCATTAATGGGGTATTTATAGCCCTAGAAAAATATAGCCGTTGGCAGTAAATTCTACCAAAAATGAACTACCGGTCGACCGGTCGGTCGACCGGCCAACGGTCACATTTGACCGCTGGCAGCTACCGGTCGACCGCTCGGTCGACCTGACCCAGATACAGAGAGCAATGGCTCTCTTCTCGTCGACCGCTCGGTCGACCGGGAGCAACCCGAGAGCAATCTGCTCTCAGTCGGTCGACCGTGCGGTCGACCGGCTTATGGGTAAGCCAGCGTGCACGTATCCATGCACGTCGGTCGACCTCTAAGGTCGACCGGCTACTTGGTACGGTCGACCGTCCGGTCGACCGACCTAGCCTGGCAGCAGCAGTTCTGGTCAGAAAAACATGTAATTTTTAATCCTAAAAATTCCCATAAAATCTCTAAAATTCCACAAAAATAGTTTTATCATTTTTCATTGAAATACAAACTTGTGTTAAAAAGTTTAACACAAATGTCAAACATTTTGAACTATTTTTGTGTTATAGAAATTTTGCCAAAACCAAAAACTGTATTTTTTAAAACTAGGATTTTGAATAGAAAATACGTTTTGTCCAAAACTCATCCAAATACAAAAACATGGTATTAACAACATTTAGGCATGATGTATATGGATATAATCCTATATACATGAAACATATATATATCCATTTTTTTGACTTTAATTCCAAAATTATGTTTTGTTAAAACACAAAACCTAAACACATGAATAGGTATATCAAACTAAGTTTGTCTAAGTAGTTGAAGCATGCATGTATATAGAACAAATCTAATATACATTAAACCATGTAAACTTGTTTTGAATCTATCTATTCATGAAAACCAAGATCGGTTAAACCTAAAACCGAAAACCAAAACCAAAACATGAAACGTGTGTGTTTTGTGAACTTGAGCATATCATACTATTCTAATCTTTACAAATGGATCTAAACACAAAGCTAAACTAGGTACCGATGACTTCTTGTAGAGCAACGTCTTCAAGCCGACTCGATCCAAAACTTCGTGATCCATCGAGCTAGACTCCAATGAGTGCTATATATGATCTTTGATGCTCGGGCTCTTGAATCACCATGTGAAAGCTTCCAAACTATCTCGTTGAAGCTAATCATCAACTAATATCTTGATTAATGATCTGAAACTAAATATTACAAGATTATTAGTACTCATAACTACATGAGTTAATCATCATCAAAACTAGAGTGGAAGGCCTTTGGGCCAACACATCTCGAACTCATTAAGAGATTAACCGAGGGTGGAAATTGCAAGAACTATACTCCTGCAAAATTAGTGTCTAAGGAAAGTGGATTGAGAGGCAAAGCCTCGGAAGCTCCGTTGTTTGGCGTAATTAAGGCCCGTGGCTCGCGCCCGGATACCTCCCACCGAGTTTTGCCCTTTCCTGGCTGATTAGCTTGTAGTCGAGTTCCTGCAACAACCTCCCCCGGAGAATCGACCAGTTAGGAGTCATCTAGGTCCAGGTACCTTAGACTAAGGCTTTGTGGTTATTTTTCCTTTCTCTTATTTGTTTTTTATTCTTTTCAATTGTTTGTTGCCTTTACGTTGTTTGTGGTGTGCTGCATGCAAGAGTGGGTGAGAGATCATGTAACTTCCAGATTAAGCAGAAACACTTCTCTACCCTTGCATCCAAAACCGGTGATGGCGTCACTTCAGAACAGGTTTTACCTGATCAGAACCTCATTACCATCTTGTATAAAACTGCCTGAGGCAAATAGAAATAACTTTGAATTAAAGCCTCAATTCATCAACACTCTCCCAAAGTTTCATGGTTTAGAATCGGAGGGCGCATACTTCTTTGTTAGGGAATTTGAAGAAGTGTGCCTCATGATGCGTATTCCCCAGCTAGGATACGATGCCGTTAGGTTGCGTTTCATTCCTTTTCCCTAAAGGGCCAAGCTAAAAAATGGTTGTACAGTTTGGCGGTAGATTCAGTCACAACGTGGGACGATTTCGTCAAGACCTTCTTGAAGAAATTTTATCCAATTCACAAAACTGTCCTCATTAGAAAAAATATCATGCAGTTCAGACAAGAACCGAGCAAACCATTTTGGAGATACTTTGAGCGATTCAAAGATCTCCTAACTCAGTGCCTTCATCATGGTGTGGAGAAATGGCGTCAGTGCCAGATTCTCTACGATGGCTTAGATTATCAAACGAAAACCCTTTTAGAAACCATGTGTTAGGGAGGGTTCTTGTAAAAGATGAGAATCATGGTTGGAATTTATTTGAGGATTTAGCTGAAAAAATCTTGCAATGGGAGCCAGCCTCGGAAAAACCAAGGAATTCACAATCTATAGCTTCAAGAGGAGGGCTCCTATCTCTAAAATCATCCATAGCTGTGAAGCTAAGATTGCAACCCTAATGAGGAGAATAGAGGCTCTAGAAACAAAAGAGCCAGCCAATGTCAACCAGATCAACCCACCACCAATTCACAATCCGGGTTGTTCATATTGTCAGGCACCTAACCATGTCTTTGAAGAGTGCCCTATTTTTCATACCCATCAAGTGCCACCGGAACACCTGAACGCGGCCTACTCACGGCCGCCGCATAATCTTACTCGCAAACATACAATCCTAGTTGGAGGAATCACCCAAATTTCTCTTGGGCCCAGAACAATCCTCCCAGGACTAATTTCTCTAACAATTTTCACCATCCCAGTCCTCCACCAAATTTCCCCAGTCAAGCTCCATCTTCCTCCTCCCAAAGTTCACCAATGGAAAAGAAATTCAGTAAATTGGAGGAGAGCTGGAAGCTTTTATGAAGTCCCAAGCCGCTTTCATGCAAAATCAGGGACAAATGCTGAGCAACCATTCACAGGCTATATCGAGATTGGACATGCAAATGAGTCAGTTAGCTAGCTCTCTAAGTGAAAGACCAAAGGGTACTTTACCTAGTCAGCCGCTAGTTAACCCTAAAAACTCCAATCAAGCGTATGAAATTCAGAATCCTTCGATCAACCAGTACAATGCTATTGACACACTTCGATCTGGAAAGAAGGTGGACAACCACGTCTACCAACAGAAAAATTCAGTCCACATTAATCCTACTCCAGCCTCCACCTCTGCTAGTTCCTCCCAATCTGCTCCACAAACAACTGACGAGAAAAAAGCTGCTGAACAAGTTCATAAGCCTGTAGCACCCTTTTCTAATAGGCTTAGGAATAACAATAAGAATATGCACATGAAGAAGATGCTTGAGATGTTTAACCAGGCAAACTGAATGTGCCTCTTCTACATGCTATCCAACAAGTCCCAGCTTATGCCAAATTTCTTAAGGATATGTGTAAGAAGAATAGAAAAACAAATGTGCCCAAGAAAGTGTTCTTGGCAACCAATATAAGCGAAATTCTGTCTGGTCCCATTCCGGTGAAATACAAGGATCCTGGATGTCCCATAATTTCCTGCACCATAGGACAAACAGAAATTAGCCGAGCACTACTTGACCTGGGAGCAAGTATTAACTTGCTACCTCTCTCACTATACCAGCAACTTGGGTTGGGCGAGCTGAGTCTAACTCGAGTCACCATTCAGTTAGCTGACCGATCTGTGAAAATCCCGAAAGGAGAAATCACAGATGTCCTTATCGGGTCGGAGATTTCATCTACCCTGTTGACTTCATTGTGCTTGAGACCCAACCTGTATCAAATCCTCGGTCTCAAACTCTGGTCATCTTAGGGCGCCCATTCCTTGCTACAGACAATGCCATAATCAACTGTAGGAATGGGTCCATGCGATTAACCTTTGGAGACATGACGAAGGAAGTCAATGTCTTCAATCTTGGAAGAGAACCCAGGGATATCAACGATCAGACTTTTGAGGTCAATTCTATTGAGAATCTGACCAATGAGCATGAGGAAAGCCTGGAGATGGAAACAGAGGCAGAGTTTCATCTGGAGTCTGACGACTTTAATCTAGACTAGATCGTAGATTCGGCAGTGGACTGGGCATCAAGCCCAAGTGTACCTCATCATAGGATTGTAAGTCCGGAGATTGCCTCCAATGAAGCAACACCTTTCTTAGAGCTAAAAGCCTTACCTGAACACCTCAAGTACGCCTACCTGGGCGGAAAAGAAACCTTGCCAGTCATCATAGCATCCCACTTGACTGAGCAACAAGAGGACAACTTAATGTCTATTCTAAAAAGACAAAGGGAAGCCATTGGATGGACGATGAAAGATATCAAAGGGATAAGTCCAGCAATAGTTCAACATAGAATCCATTTAACCGATGAAGAAACTCATAGGAGGGACCCACAATGCAGGCTTAACCCACTCATGCAAGAGGCCGTAAAAGTGAAAATTTTGAAACTATTAGATAATGGGATCATTTATTCCATTTCTGATAGCCAATGGGTTAGTCCTGTTCATGCGGTCCCGAAGAAAGCTAGCTTTACGGTGGTTGAAAATGAGCAAAAAGAGTTGGTACAAACAAGACTGCCTTCCAAGGTTCGTGTTTGTATCGACAATAGAAAGTTGAATGTAGCCACCCGTAAAGACCACTTCCCGCTACCCTTCATCGACCAAATGCTTGAACGCCTGGCTGAACACGAGTACTATTGCTTCCTAGATGGATACTCAGGATACAATCAAATCCCTATTGCTGCAGAAGACCAGGAAAGGACCACGTTTACCTGCCCGTTCGGAGCCTTCGCTTATCGACGCATGCCCTTTAGATTGTGCAATGCTCTCGCAACATTCCAACGGTGCATGCTCAAATTGTTCTCCGACATGGTGGAACATTTTCTTGAGATTTTCATGGATGAATTCTCCATCTCGGAGATTCATTTGAACAATGTCTTCATCATCTTGAGTTGGTTCTGCAAAGATGCAAGGAAAGAACCTATCTCTGAACTGGAAGAAATGTCACTTCATGGTGAGACAGGGGTTTGTCTTAGGCCATGAGATTTCTAGGAGAGGACTTGAAGTGGACAAGGCTAAAGTAGAAGTAATTGCTAAGCTTCCACCACCCAAAAGCATCAAGGATATTAGATCCTTTCTAGGGCATGCTGGGTTCTACCGACGGTTCATTAAGAATTTTAGCAAGATCGCTAAGCCCTTAACAAACCTTCTCGCAAAGGACGTGCCCTTTGATTTTAACGATGAATGTTTCAAGTCATGGAGGAAGCTTAAGCAAGAACTTATTTCTTCGCCTATTATTTCTGCTCCTAATTGGGCACAACCGTTTGAAATCATGTGCGATGCCTCTGATTTTGCTATTGGTGCTGTTCTAGGACAGCGCATTGATCACGTGATTTATTACTCAAGTAGGACCTTGAATGATGCCCAACAGAATTATACAACGACTGAGAAGGAATTCTTGGCCGTTGTCTTTACATTAGAAAAGTTTCGGCCATACTTGTTAGGTTCGAAGACGGTGATCTTCACGGATCATTCGGCACTAAAATACCTCATGACCAGAAGGAAGCAAAAGCCCGACTAATTCGGTGGATCCTTTTGCTTCAAGAATTTGACCTGAAAATTCAGGATAAATGATGTATAGAAAATGTTGTCGCTGATCATCTATCACGAATTCCGAATGCACCCATCATACAAGCTCCGATCAACGAGGATTTCCCAGACGAGCACATCCTGGCCATTTTCAAGGAACCCTGGTATGCAGACATAGTCAATTACCTGGCCACTAGACAATTACCGGCTGACTGGACAAAGCAAGACCAGTGTCGCTTCTTTGCCCAAGAATGGTACTTCTTCTGGGAAGAGCCGTATCTTTTTAAGTATTGTCCCGACCAGATTATTTGACGATGCATCCCAGAGGAAGAACAGAGGAGTGTGCTAAGTTTTTCCATGAACTTGCATGCAGAGGATACTTCGGTCCCTAATTCGTTCGGCAACCAGTTCATTTTGGTTGCTATCGATTACATCTCTAAATGGGTAGAAGCTGTGCCAACAAAGACTAATGACAATAAAGTGTTTGTCAAATTTCTCAAAGAAAATATCTTCTCCCGAATTGGCACCCCCAGAGCGATAATAAGTTATAATGGATCGCATTTCTGCAATAGAGTTTTTGAAGCTCTGATGCAAAAATATTCCATCAATCACAAGTTATCTACTCCGTATCATCCCCAGACAAATGGGCAGGTCGAAGTCACCAATCGATAGATCAAGCTCATTTTAGAAAAGACTGTCGGACAAAACCGAAAGGATTGGTCGGTCAAACTCAACGATGCATTGTGGGCTTACCGCACTGCTTTTAAGGCAGTCCTGGAGATGTCTCCTTACAGAATCATATTCGAAAAAGCCTGTCATCTGCCAATAGAGTTAGAACACCATGCCCTCTAGGCCATTAAGCAACTCAATTTTGATCTGAGTAAGGCCGGTGAGCTAAGGAGATTGCAGATCTCCAAATTAGAGGAGGTACGGAATGAAGCCTATGAGAATGCTCGGATCACCAAAAGCAGGACTAAATTTTTTCATGATCAGATTATAAACCGGAAAAACTTTGCCCCGGGAGACAAGGTCTGCTGCACAACTCTAGGCATCACATTTTCGCGGGGAAGCTGAAGACTCGTTGGTCTGAACCGTTCATTGTGCACACCATTTTCCCCCACAGTGCTATGATTATTATCGATCCTATGAACAATACGAAATTCAAAGTGAAGAAAATCTTGAAATCTTCCGAAGATACTGTCAACACCAAATCCGGTGTAATTTTAATAAATTCAGAAAAATCTCCAAAAATGCATTTAAATAGAAAATGTGATTTTAAGAGATAAATGTGAAAGCAGTTTCTAGAAATTCAACTTCATTTGTAAATTAAAAATCCGAGAATCGATCAGCGATACTGGTCAATACTGGTTTTGAAGATTTGCAATTTAATTTGGAAAAATTCTGAAAAATCATAGAAAATATAAAATATTAGAAAACGATATAAGAAACTAAAATAATTCAAATCTGAATACTAAAAAGATTAAATTGAGTAATACTTTAGGATCGGGTCCCTGGTTCAGACTAGGGCTGGGTAAAAACTAAAGCCCTTTTTGACCACTGAGTCTGCATCACCGGCTGATAGTGTGCTGACTCTTTTTGCCCCGTCATACACCTAACCACAGCCATCTACACTGCAACTAAAATAATAATAATAATAATAATAATAATAATCTTTCCTTCTTATTTATATGCTTACTCCTTCAATATTTTTGACATTTCTTTCGCTTATTCGCACTTGGCCGGCGCGATTCGCCGAAGGGGGTAACATCATTTCTTCACCCTATTTATTGCATTTGCATTTACATGACGTTCATTGAGGACAATGCATTAGATAGGTGTAGGGGGGTGCTAATACTTTCACTTTTTCTTTTTCTTTTTACTAAAAAAAAAATTTCCAGAATGAAAAAAGAATTTTCATGCTCTTTATAAAAATACGAAAAAGGTTGTAGGAATTAACAGAACCTTATTAAGGAATCTTTATTTTAGCCTAAATAAAAATGAAATATTGATTTGACTAAGAGTTGGGAGGGATAGGAAAATAACTTATACCTTTTATTTCGCCTTAGTAAGATATGCATAACCACACACACATGCTTGGGATTTAGAGACACAACTCTGAAAAAAAATGCTGGATAATTGTGCCTCAAGAACATGATTACTCACGCCAAAAAAAACAAATAATATAATATATAAGTAAATCTTGATTTTATAGCCTGCTCTACTTGCATATTTGACCTGAGGAGTGTTTTTCCACCTGGTGCCCTAAAACCATCTGGTTTAGGAGTCATCGGTTTGATATGTGTGACATGAGTAAAGTAGAAAGCCTAATGAAACCAAGAATAATAGATAAATATTAATAAAATTAAATGATATTCAAAGTTGAGTTGAAAATCCCAAGCACATCACACTTATACATTATGCATATCTATCTAAAGAAAAATAACAGAATGAGTTAGAAGTACAAGATCCTTTCTAAATTTAAAGAAAAACCATAATTTCTTCTTTTATAAAGGCTAAAGTAAAGGAGGACTTATGAGGGTTGAACCTAATTCTTACATCATTCGGTCATTTTTACTTAGATGATTGAAAGTTCTTTTTCTTGAAAGAGTTTTGCTAACAACTAAATATTTTTTCACTTACTGGATTTTGTGGGTGCAATCCGGTAAAAACCCTCAGGAGACAACACTCCTCTAGGAAAAACCTAGAGGTTTAAAGGCTTGTTGCACATGCTCAGTGCAATCGCGTCACCTGCGAAAGTGGTGTAATAATTTTCTTATTTTTTGTTTTACTCGGGACGAGCAAAAAGATAAGTGTGGGGGTGTGATTAATCTCTAATTTTACATAATTTTTATCACAACCGCATATTTATTTGATATAAAATTCTGCTAATAAAGCTTTGCTTGCTTGATCCTAGGTCCATGGTGTGCAAATGAAGAAGATGACCCTAAATCACCATTTAATGGATGATTAAAGCCTACCAAGTAGCCATTGACCTTAGAGAGGAGATTTTGTCAGCCCAGGGCATCAAATCCAGAAACCAGAAGATCCACCTGACAGGGGACAGACAGGACGACACGCTGCCCGAAGCCAGGCGCGCGCTGCCCTGGCATGGCCGCGAAAATGCGGCCTAGGCTGCGTTTCCGTGGCTGTACGGGAGCGGGCGCACCCGGGCTTTGGGCCAGGGGTCGTCCCCTGGCCCCCTTTCCCTTGGTGCCTATAAATACCCCCTTGGGGTCTGAAGAGAAGCAGATCCAGAGTTCAGAGCATTATTATTATCTTATTTTTAGGATTGTAGTTGTTGTTGTTTCTTTCTTCCTCTAGTTTTAGTTTTAGCCATTAGAGTGAAAGAGAGAGTGTGTAAGAGTTGTATTTGAAGGGTGACAAGCTAATAAAGTAATTACTTCTCTTTCTTCTTTCCATTTACTTGTGTTTTTCATTTGCTTTTACTTTCTTGCTTTAGTGTAACTTCCTTTCTCTTTACTTCTTTTCTTTTGTTGTTTCCTTTACTACCATGTCTAACTAACTCTTCTATTACATGGCTAACTAACTACTAACCCACTAATCTCTAATAACTTGATTGATAAACTCAAATGAGTCAATAGTGTCAAATAAGTCTTGTGCAAACAAGAGCTATGATATCTTAAGACGAGGGTCTAACTCTAACTTACATACAAGTATTCGCCTTCTTAATTTCATGCTTAACGGGATTTTGATGATCTATGGATTGTATGCTTTACTTGTTTTTATAAGTTAGAGATTTTCCTTTTAACTTTGTCGATACCATTAGTGTACTTGTGTCTTCCCTTATTCTCGCATTCTATTGGATCTTGATAAGGGAATGTCCAAGTTTTGCCGTGTGAAGCTAAGTTAAAGGAAGGACTTTCATTCGGTTCCAATGTGAATAGTTCCTATGCATAAAGGTAATACTTGCCTATGATCCATCGTGAGGCTACATCTTTAAGAAGTTAGAGATTAGTGGGAGCACTTAGTAGAAAGTTAGTCATGCGTTTTTACCATCTAGAAAAAAATCACTTTTGCAAACCACCAAATCATTCTAAAACAATCTTTAAAACCAACTTGTTTTCATTTTCAAATTCTTTATTTGAAACAAAGAACTTTCTCTTTTCTTGAACAACGAAGCCGCATCAAGCTTTCATCGCTTTCCCTCCTTGTGAATATGAATCGTAGAGCCACTTTGCTACTACGGAAGAATCGCAAAAGCAGTAATATCGAACTACATTCCTTTACCTATTTTTGTGCTTGCTTTTTGCCGATCACACATCAAGTAATTCTTTCACTATTGGTATCGGCTCCTCCTGAGCTTCGATAGTGGCATAATTTCCTTGTTGTTGCTGCCTGGACGCCTTTGATTCCCCAATGAACTGGAACTCTGGCTGGTGAGGAATTCTGATTATTACCCTCTTGCTTCGGCAGTCAATCATTGCATGATATTTGCTAAGCCATGTCATGCCTAGGATCATGTCATATCCAACAGTGTCTATCACAAACATGTCTACACTTAACTTTCTCCCACAGACTTCTATAGGGCACGATTAACATACCCTATTAGTGGTTATAATCCCATTCCCAGTACTAATCTCTGACTGAGTGTCTATGTCAACATGGTGTATATAATGCATCTTGACAAATTTAGTGGATATGTAGCAATGCGAAGCTCCAAAATCAAATAACGATATATTGGAAAAGATTGAACCAAAATGGTACCTGCTACCACCTCCTCTGATGCCTCCGCCTGTTCTGCAGTCAAATTAAAAGTATGGCCTCTCCCACGTCCTACTCCGTCCTCCTATGAGCCTGTTCGAACAACTGACGCTGTAGGGGAAGCAGAGTACCTCTACCTGCCTGTGCAGGGTTCTTTTTTACTCCAGGTGCTGGAAGGGTGAGAATACTGCTCTTTTGTCTTTTGATCGGGCAGTCTACTAGCTAATGATATCCAAAATCTGCAAGTGAGGACCATTAGCCCACCTACAATTCCTCCGTGATGTCCCGTACTCTAGCAGAAGTTGCAGATCATTATTGGTGGGGGGAAAGTGATCGGGCGTCTACTTGGTGGGGCTACACTGGATTTGGCTAGAGGTCCCCTAGTAACCTGATCGAGAGGTCGCTTTAGTGGCCTTACCTGTAACCTACTCTTGTTCTCTTTCTCCATTACCTGCTCCAAGCTGCGAGCAGCACTAAGGACCTAATAGTAAGTCCCTAATTGTTGTGTGACCAGGAACGTCTGAATGTCCACCATCAAGCCCTGCTGAAATCGGTTGGCCTGGTCTTCTTCATCTGCCACCATATATGGAGCAACCCGGTTCAACCTCAGAAACTCCGTGGCATACTCGTCAACTGTACGGCTCCCCTATCGCAGATTGATGAATTGCTGCTCCACCTCCCTCCTAGCAGTCTTTGGAAAAAAACGCTCATAAAAGCTCTCAGTGAACTTCTCCCAAGCAACCGGTTTCTCCAACTGTTCTTTCTCAGGAATCCACCATGTTCGAGCCACATCTGTCAGTTGGATCTTGTTACCTCCACTTGATCATCCTTAGGAACATGAGCCACATTCAAGAGGTTGGTCATATTAACCAACCATTGCTCTGCATCTAACAACTTTTCAATCCTGGCAAAGGTTGCTGGTTGTAACCTCCTGAAATCTGAAACATTCCCTAGCTTCGGCTCTCGAGGTGCAACCGCCCTCTCTATAGCCACCGTGGTTGTCTCCTGTACCACTATCAGACCATCTCTCCTAAGTACCGTCTATTGTTGCTGTGACTCTATCATGTCACGAAGCACGCCCATCAGATCAGTTCCCTCATCATAAGGACCAACACGGGAGGAAGAAGGACGTCGAACCATTACTCTAAAAATTAAAATAATATCTTAGGAATTGCATCAATAAATAAACATCTTGTACTTATAGCTGGAATATTAAATTCTTGTATTGTCGGTAAGAGCCTGGCAATACCCTAGGATAAAATAATAATAATAACCTGGCTCTGATACCAAGAAAACCCTGTCATACCCAGCTAATCAAAATACACGATTGCGGGTACGTGACAAGAGTCGGCGATATATTATTATTAATATGCTATGTCTTAGTACAAGAAAGTTAAATACACTAAAGTTATTACATATTCCAGCTTTACTACACAAGTACAAAATATCACAAAAATCTACATTATTACATCAAGGAAAAACAAAGTACATAAAATATAAGATCCTCACAACTAAAACTGGATGAAACACTAGCCCTAAAGTTCTGCCACGTGCTCGAAGTACTCCAAGTCCTGAGGTGCTTTGGACCTGGATTTGAGCAAGCAAACTCAGGGTCGTCAATAAGTTAAAAAAAAGGGAAGGATGCAATAACATTTAAATAAATAGAACTCAGGACATCACTAATATCATAACATGCATTACATTAGAAAATATAAGATAATTATGCATGAGTGTGATATATGTTAATAGTTTAACATTTACATGCCTACTATATTTTATATACTGTAATTTATCATCAGAAGTATATTATTAAATGTTGTTATTTGAAATTGATAGATGGAGACAGGTTTTGTTTTTAGGTGGGTCCCGTACATACCCGAGACCATGGCGCCAGATGCCTAGCGCTGAACCAGGCCCGTACCGCTAGGTACTCAGTTAGAGTAACAGTAACAGTAGTAATATCAGATGGATGCCAGTCATCCCCGGGACCCTGCAGTGGAACCCTCATTTCGGTTGCGCAACCTGTATCCTGAGTCTACCCAAAATATCGATACCGTCTTCTCTACCATTTTTCCCACTCGGTGAAAGTATTTATATGTCAGTGTTACCTAAATACTGGACTCAATCAATATCAGTGTGTATATCGAAGTATACATAGCATCAGTATTTTTTCAGTAATTTCAGTAACACAAATCCTTACATACATAACCATTCAAATATCATAAGTTAATCCAATATAATATTCAAGATGACTTATCTAATGTTTTGGATTTTCTTTTTGTATTAATAATTATTTTTAATCCATTTTCTTAAAAAACATCCATTTAATAATTTCACAATATTATTTTCAAAATTTATAATTATTCATCTACAACATATAAAATGGTTACATGCAGAAAATAAATAAACATTATAGAGAAAAAATATATCACTAAAATTATTTCATGAACCTTACAATTTTCTAACTATTTTACATTCTTGAAACTCTAAATTAACAATTAAACAATTGCCTTTTTAATAAATAAATGTATAAATTATAAAATTTTGTAGTGATAAAATATACTCATGTAGAAATAGTTAAAACACTCACCAGAGATCATCAAGGATCCGAATATAGAATTTGCAAATTAACTCGGTAATCTATATTCAATTTAAATAATAATTATAAGAAATATTTAATTTTAAGCTATTCTAAGTGATATGACCAAAAAATAATTTTACAGAGTCACATTTTAGTTTCTGATTTTACAAGAATTTTTCTGGAATTTTTCTGATTTTTTTGGATTTTTCTGAATTAATTTAAGCGTAAAATCAATTAAAATTCATAACGGGTCTGTTGCTACAGTAACGGATCTGTTACAGTATTAGGTCAGAATTTGCTTCTAGGTTTGGGTCTGCTACAGTATTATTGCTATAGTGTTTTGCTACATTATTATTTCTTTTTTCCTTTTCCTTTTTCCTTTTTCTTTTCTCTTTTTCTTTTCTGAATTTTTTTTTCAATAATGGGGCGGGTTTGGGTCTGTAAAAGGTTTACAGACCCGGACCCGGGTCTGTATTCAGACCAGGCATGGCCAGAACTGGCCCAGGCCAGGTCTGGTTGGCCTGGTCTGAGCGGCCTGTCTGTGCTCTCGCCCTGGCCGAGAGCACAGTGGCTGGCACAGTTTTTGTTCTTTTTTTTAAAATTTTTTCATCTAAAATAAAATCTATAAAAATAATTAAAAATTAGAATAATTAAGGGGAATGCATAAGGAGTACTACATAGTTTTGTTGGGACTTTAGCATATATTTTTCATGGTGAAATTAAAGTTATAAAATACTGTACACAACCTATTCGATGAAATGCCTAAACATAAATAAAATCTCATAGTTTGAGATTTACTTACTGAAAATGCTTCCCTTCAATCTGAATAAGTCCCTCCACATAACAAAGCTCGGATCTTCTTTTAGTTGGGTTTGAGGGGTGATATGAGAGGAGAAGGTATAGAGAATAGGGTATTCATTTTTTCTTGTTCTAGAGTTTGTAAAGAGATAAATGTTGTATATATAAATCCCCCTACCTATAATCTCACTCTGAAATTCATGCCTTAAGGTCAGAAAAAGTTGTAGAGAGTGGGAGCAAATGGGAGAGAAGATGGAGGAGAAGTTAGAGAGAGTGGGAGAAAGTGGGGAGTTAAAGTTATCGTAGTGGGGGTTAAATAAAAAAGTGTGAGAGTAAACACCAAAAATTAGTGTGGCCTCTTGGTAAACTCATTGGGCTCTTGGGCTTGGGTGCTTAGGTTCAAAACTTGGTCTTAGCAAAAATATGGCACTTTTTTTTATTTTCATTTTATTTTTAAGTGATAAACCATCTTACATGGGTTTGGGTCTAATCCCAATTTATTTCATTTCAATTCTTTTTTTCCTTTCTTTTATTAAACAATTGTTAACCACTTTAATTATTATAATATAAAATTATTACATAGTATCTACTATGGTATTAGTGAACATGGATATTACACAAAAGATCATGGATATTACACAAAAGATTTTTATATTTAGCCAAAAAGTTCACTTCTTCTTTTTGCTTGAGCTTTTCTTCGCATCTTTACAAGCATTTCTTACCACACAATCTCAAAAAGCTTCATCTACTTTACTTGGTTATAGGATTGTGTTTGTGTGAGCTTTTGTGATCAAGAAGAAGATCACTATTTCTTGTGTTCGTGAAGTTGTTGAGTTTGCGTCCTCGAGTGAGCTAGTGAGCTCGATTGTAGGTGTTGCAGCACCAAGAGAGGGACTTGTAGGTCCGTTGAGTTCTTGCAAGAACTTGTAAGGGTTGGTGATCTCGCGGGATCGATTTAGTGGAAATCCTTCATTGTGGTGAAGGAGGGGACGTAGAGCGGTGGCTAGAACCTCGAAACACATCCTTTCGTTTGCGATTGCTCTCTCTATCTCTTAACTCAACTCTCTTTATTCTTGCATGCTACTATTGTTTACTTTATTGCATGTATCTCTTGTGTGGTAATTGCTTATTGCTGGTTAGCTAGTAATTGTTTTAATTTCACATTATTTGCCATCGACCTATAGCCATCACCTATTCACCCCCCTCTAGGTGATTTACAATTGGTATCAGAGCCTAACCCTAGTCTTTGATTTAACCAACTTAGGGAGATCCTTCTTTTGGCTATATATATTTGTTGCATTTGCTACTTGTATTGCATTCTTACTTGATATCATGGCATCTCACGACTTTTCTAGCATCAAGTCCCTACCCAAATTTGATGGGTTGAACTTCCTTATATGGAAGGTCAAGATGACTCTATTTCTTAAGTCTCTAGGAGCTAGAGTAGCCAAGGCCATTATCAAAGAATTTGTTGAACCTCTTGGTGATGAGGATATATGGTCCAAAGTAGCCGCCAAGGACTATGAGGTCAACACCAAAGCACAATATGCATTAACACAAGCATTGAATGATGATGATCTTTCTCATATAATAAATTGCAAATCCGCTTATGAAGTATGAAATGATTTGATTATCACTCATGAGGGTACATCCCAAGTGAAGAGATCCAAAATTGATCTTTTACGTTCTCAATATGAAAAATTTCTACATGCTTGACAATGAAAGTATTGATGAGATGCTCACTCAATTTACCAAGATTACTAATGAGCTATCTTCTTTAGGTGACTTCATTGACAATGACCAAAAGATAAGGAAGGTTATTAGAGCTCTCCCAAAATCTTGGGAAGTGAAGACTACAACTTTGAAGGAGCTCAATGATGGGAAAGATATGGACTTCTCCGGGTTCATCGAAAAACTCAAGACCCATGAGATGGAGATGAAGGTACGAGAAGAAAGGGAGCCTTTAAAAATGAAATCTATAGAATTCAAAGCTACTCTCTCCTCCATTGAAGAAGAAGAATCATCGAAATATGGTGATGAAGACGTCGCTATGCTCATTAGAAGGGCAGGCAAGATGTTTTATAAAAAAGGGACACAAAGCAAATTCCAAGAGGAAGCCCCAAGGGAGATTTCAGAAGAAGGAAGAGATGGGTCCTTGCTATCATTACAAGAAGACGGGTCATCTTATTGCAGATTGCCCTTCTGTACAAGCTACTACCTCCAAGAATGTGCACAAGAAGAAAAAGGCTATGGTAGCCACTTGAGACGATTTGAAAACCGAATCCGAAGAAGAAATTGACACTGCACACATTTGCTTCATGGCAAATTGAGAGGAGACATCTAAGGTAAATCTTGAAACCTCTTTTGATGAAGATGATTTGGCTATGGATGAGCTTGCTAGATTTTTTTTTTTTTGAAGAATTACAAGACCGCTATGAGATTTTAATTGCTCAAATAAGAAATTGAAAAAGAAAAATGACATTTTAAAGAATAAATTAGATATTGCTTTTAAAGAGAAAAATGATTTATCTATTTGTTTTGAAAAGATTAAAAAGGATTCCAATGATCACAAAATTGTTTGCAGGGAAAAAACCCTAACATTGATTTTGATAGAAAAGAATTTTTGAGCATTCAAAAACACATTGATGTTTTAGATTCTATTTTAAGAAATGCACTTTTGATATGAGTAAAATTAGCTCAATATTTCCAAAGGGCAAAATCCAAAGAAAACACACATCCACTCATACACACATACTTCACATGCACAACATGCTTCACATACACATCAACACAATCATGCATTTATTTATGACAAAGTGTATACTTGTACACATTGCGGCTGCAAAGGCCATTTAACTAGATTTTGTTATGCAAAGTTGAATATGTTGAATAAAAATTTTTGGGTTCGAGAAAATACTAACCCTATAGGAGCCAAAAAGATCTGAGTACCAAAAAATACACCAAATTTGATTGATGTAGGTTTGTCCTCCTCCAAGACATAGAGGGAGATGGCGCCTTGGTGGTGAATGCATTGGAGCGCAAAGGATCAACAAATATAATGCATCGCTATCAAGGAGAATAGGTGGGAGAACACCACTTCTTTTTGGAGATTACCTATGGTTCGGTAATATCTCCACTTGAAAATTTTACTCCTAGCTAGAGCTCTACATGTGTATGAATACCTAGTTATTCATTTATGATAACATGATTTATTTTGTAATAGAATTAATAGCATGTTCATGTTTTAGCTAGTTCTTAGACAATTCTATTTTGTTCACTGTACTAGCTCATTATTTGATTGCTCATGCTCGTAGTATATAACCATGTTCATTTTTCCACATATGATATATGTGCGTGTGTGTGTGTGTGTTTGATGTGTGTACTTAGCTTCTTTTCTTGATCACATACATGTACATTTTTTTACTCATGTGTATCTATCTTGTATTTGGGTATTTTATTTAAATCATTATTAAGCAATAAATTAAGATAGCAATTACGCGCCTCAATTCTTATCTAGAAGAATGATGAGAAGTTCAGAACGCATTAAGGGTATTCGGCTTTAAAATCTTGTATTTTAATTGCTTAAAATATGAATTAAATAATACAAAATATATTTTGATATATACAAAATCTATTTGATATCATATACCATGCCTAGATAATATTTGATTCTATTTTTATCTATAAAAGGATTTTGGTTGAGTTGATTTTAAAATCCTATTTTAAATAGTCAAAATTTCAATTTTTGGGGTGATCCGGCCGACCGACCGGCCGACCGAACTTGCTTGTGAATTTCTATTAAGGCTGGTCGACCGAGTGTTCAACCGAGATAGCATGTTTTAGTTTACAATGCCCACAGTCTTGGGTCAGTCGACCGAGCAATCGACTGACTGTAAACATTTTTGGTCTCGGGAGGACCATGGTCGACCGACCGGTCGACTGATTATCGGGTCTGGGCATTTTTCTGAGTCTTTAAAACCCTAGATCCCCTTCACCTCCTCATTATTTCTTCTTCCACTCTCATCCACCGACTTCTCTAAACCTTCTCTCTCCATATTCCTTCTTCCTCTCTCCCCCAAATCTATTCTCTTCTCAAATCCAACCTAAAACTTTCTGGATCTAGATTTTATCATTCGGATTCTTCGATTTCAAGGAGGATTTTTTTGAAAATTTTCAAGTAAACCCTAGTTTCATCTCCAAATTTCTTGCTTCAAATTTTCCAACTATTTCTTTCAATTTCGTGCCCTAGTTTGTGATCTCTATCATATTTATTTTCATCATGTCGACACGCCCTAGAACGAAAAAATCTAAACAACCGGAGTCCTCCATGAATTTGTTTGTTTCACAAAATGCTCAACATAAATTTTATATTATTCATCACAAAAACTTGATTTCAGGTCGTACAGTTGTGCTAGCTGATATCGATCATCTTAATCTAGCCCAAATATTAAGAACTAGTTACTATCAAAGAACCTGTTTGTCTAGAGTTAGTTCCATATTTCTACTCTAACCTATCTTTTCATGCTATTACATTTGGTCTAGAGTCATGGGCATTGACATTAACCTCTCACTCGAAAAATTTGCCCATCTACTCTATTTCTCCTGCGAGGGTGTAGATATCAACAATATTGACCTGCATGATTTTTCATATCTGGACGGTGAGACTGACCCCCTCACCGCTTCCCAGTTGCTCCACAGCGATGAGAACCTGACTCTAGTAAGGAACGAAGAGGTGAAGTATTATACTTTCACTGCTCAAGTCCTTGCCAAGATCGTGTTTTATAACCTCCTGCCAAAATCAGGAGAATATAGCCACACACGGGTGTCGCTCCTCTTTTAATCTATTGCCTTTTGAAAGGCATTAGAGTCAACATTTTCAAACTCATCGTCGATTTCATGCTCTCCGAACATCTGCTGATCCCAAATAGGAATCTTCCTTTTGGGATGCTTATCACCCGCCTTCTTAAACTCCTCAAATTTAACCTCTCGGGTGAAAAGCTATCACACCCTATGTTGACATCAATAGTACTCTTCCTAAGAGGATGCATGTAGGAGAGCGTGCCCCTATTCTACCCCCTCCTGCTATTCCACCATTTGCACCCAGATCCTCCTCCACTTCTATAGATCATTTTGCTGCATTCTCTATACAACTTTAAGATCTTTCTCTGAATATCAACACACACAGTTTAAGAAGATAGGGACACATCAGGACGAGTTCTGACAGGAATATCAAAATGACATGGCACATGTCTGCTCCTCCATTAGATATCTTCAGAGTTGTGTTAATGAGAGTTTCGATAGGCATGCGTGGCCTGCTCCTCTTCCAAGCAGTTATGCTCAGCCTCTTCCTACTTTAGGTCCTCCTTTTGATCCGTGGGTACCTCCTTCAGCACCATCTAGAGCGCCGGCTCTTCCAAAAGATCATGATTTCCAAGGAAGAAGAAGATTGATCCCCTTTTACTAATGCTGACAAAAAGGGGGAGAGTGATGGAGATGTTTGAGTTATCAAGGTTATTTTTATGTTTTATGTTTTATTTCAAAACTCTATGTATTTGGTACTCTTTCATGGACATGTAGTACTTTGATATATTTTGATTATTGCATGTACTTTATTTTGGATTATGGCAAGGACATGTGTCTTGTCATGGATTATGATATATATATGATATCATCTTTATTGGCGAGATATGCATCTCTTCTTGTTGTTGGTTTTGATTTCCATATTGTAAGATATGCATATCTTTTCTCTTTGTATGGTTTTGGTATGTGGCATGTCTATTTTATTATTTGTACCTGTACCCTATTGTTTGACCATCCATTTACCACGTAGTTTGGAGGATGGCGGAATTGGAGGTTAGAGGAAACCATTTGTGCATACTATTTGTATTTCAATATTCTTGTATGCATAATGATGAGATGCATAGTGCTTACATTGTAACATCATATACAGATGCTTTAGATATTGCATTTTGCTTAAATGATATATTTGTGATATGCATGCGTTTAGGGGGAGCTTCGCTTGAAGTCTCCTTTCTATTTATTTATAATAACTCTTTTGGAACTTACTTTTGATGATACATTTGTGAAACCATATCATATGGAGCTCTATCTCAAGCCTATTCAAAAGTTCTACATGATCAAGACTTCCCAAAGAGAGTTGATAATGATGTGTACTGTAATTATTGATAGCATGTTAAAAGCCTTGAACACACACACACACATCATAGCCTTTTAGTCGACTTATACTCTTTGATAGTCGACTTGTAAATTTTCCTAGTCGACTAGCTTTTTGTCCTGAAAGATCCCAACTCTCTGTTTGTCACTATTAGTCGACTTAACAATATACATAGTCGACTAATAGACTTGTATAGTCGACTTATAATTCCCTCTGGTCGACTAGTTTCAGTTTCCAGAAACTTGTCTTTTGATTTCAACTTGACCTAGTCGACTTGGTCCCAATACTACTCGACTAACCATGAGAAATTTGCCTACCCTAGTCGACTAACCCATATCTCAAGTCGACTAATGGCAGTTTCTGACTGTTAGACAGTTTATATTTTCTGGTGTTTTATCTAACGTTATCCAACATTTAAATATTCAAATTTGTCCTAATAACTACCCTAACTAATCATAGAGTTTAGCTATAAATAGGGTTGTTATCTTAGGCTTCAAACACCAATTAAAACCAATAGTTTTCTGACCAAAAACTCTGCCAAAATTCTTGTTCTCTGAAAACTATTTTTTCACTTTCCAGTTCTTCACCAATTCCTACTCTTTTGTGAAGATCTCTAAAAGTCCACCTATAATAGCCCTTGTCCACGATCACATACTGATTCAAGGCTTATAGAAAAGTTTGTAATCACTCAAAGGAAGCATTGTACAAGAGCATCTTCTTGGTATAAAAGAGAAGTTGTACAAGGTGTTGTGGTCTTCTTAGTTGTAAGAAGAGTTGTACACATTTGGCAAAGGGGATTTGTCAAGTGGTGTGCAAGGTATTGATTTTGGGTGTACAAAGTCAAAGGATAAAGGAAAATCTCAAGCGGGTGGCTTGGGACTGGATGTAGGTCACGAGACCGAACCAGGATAAATCTCTCATGTTTGCGTTTGTTTTACTTTCTGAGATTTTATTTCCTTTTATTGCAAGTACTTTATTTCTGTAACGCTAATATTCTTGTTTGAGTGTTGACGTATATAATTTAGATCCAACAATTGGCATCATCTCGGGACCAACAATTGGTATTAGAGCCCTGCATACCTAGTCAACAACCATACAAGGATGGCGACGGAGTTCCCTTCATCACAATTCAAAGAAGGACATTCTACACAATGTCCACCGCTATTTAACGGATTCAACTACAACTATTGGAAGTGTAGAATGAAGATCTACTTGCAATCGCTCAACTACGAACTATGGAACATAGTAGAAGCATCGTACACCAAGCCAACAACCAAATACACCGCGTGGAGTGATGATCGAAAGAAGAATGCGAACCTTGATGCCAAAGCGATGAATGCATTATTATCTGCCTTAACCAAAGAAGAATTCAACCGTGTGTCAACAACCACTTCTGCAAATCAAATATGGCATATGATAGGTAGTAAAAATTGCATAATTGTCATCACATTTACTATCACATTTTCATATTTATTCATATAATCATGCACTATTACTAATATTTTGTTATTTAATGTGTGCAGGCCTTGAGTGTTTTTAAATAAAGAATAAAAGACTAAATGAAGCCCAAAAGCCCATGTCCAAGCCCAAGTGCAAAAGTGCAATTACAAAATGTCAAAAGTGCAAATACAAAGTGCAAATGTTGCAAATACTAAAAAGAGGGAAGGGATAGAATTCTATTCAACCCTAAATACTTGGTGGATGAGGATAAATAAGAGTGCAAGGATAAAAATTCATTTTGGAAGAGATTTGGATTAAGGGTAACTTGATTTCCAAGTTATCCCGAAATCTCAAATTAAAGAGTCGAGATGCCAGATCTAGACAGATATGCCCAGATGGACGGACCAGATGAGGCCACGCACAAAAACGCGCGGCCAGGGATAAGATTCTGGCCGCGAAAACACGGCCAGAGCCGCGTTTCCGCGGCAATATGGATGAGGCTGCGTACCAGATTTCTTGGCAGTGTTTCAATGGGACTCTACTTCCTTCTGAGCCTATAAATATCCCTGCAGACGCAACAGAGAGGGCTATCCAGAGAAGATTAGGGTTTTCTTTAGTTTTTCCTTAAATTTATGCAATTTGTAATTTTGTTTTAAAGGCATTGTGGAGAAGGAGCTTGTATTTGGAAGACATATTTTCGAATAAAGGTTACCTCTTTGCTATTGGATTCTTGTCAATTAATTTTATTTCTTTTCTCTGTGATCTCTTATTTTTTGTTTTCAATCTGTGATCTCTTGTTTTTGGTTTTCAATCTGTGATCTCTTGTTTCGTTTTGTTTTTCCTTCTTTAACAATTCTTCTCAAGTAAAAAAAATAAATAAAATAAATTAAAAAAATGATGTCTAACTAATTCTTAGTATGGTTTGCTGATCTCTTAAGCAACCCTAGGGTAGTTTAGGAGTTGAATAGATTGATGATCAATTTTAGAAACCCTAGGTCTAAATTGCTTTTCTTGAAGATTAAACTGATAGTTAGATTTCTTAATCTAGGTTGCACACTTAAACAACTCTTCATGACTTCATACTTAAGAATTAGGACAGCATAAATTTAAGATAATACTTTTCTTATGCTGTACTTAGAAGTTAGGATGAAACTTTGTTTAGTTTTTGGTAATGCAACTTAGTTAAATTCTAGTATCATCTTTTCTTGCTTGAATCCTTCTTAATAAACCTAGGGTAAATCATATATATCTCAAGATGACATTCAACATCCAAGACTTGCATTGTGGGTTTGGTAGTAGATCAGTAAAACCATACCTCTTTAATCATATTTCAAATCTAATCTCTCCTTTGTTTTATTTGAAGCATACAGAGAATCGGCCGAAAAGCTTGCATCGCATCCTTCCCTGAGGATCACGACCCGCTTTGGCCCTTGCTACAGCGGATAGCATTGAGACTGAGAACTCTACAACTCAATCTTTTTCTTTATAAATTCTCAACTTCAATCAAAATTTTGGCGCCGTTGCCGGGGAAGGAACGACACGATTTTCTCAAAACTAACTCTTTTATTCTTTCTGTTTGCAGGTTCAGAGAACAGGAAAACTAAACAGCAGCGAGGACACATAGCAACTCTGTGCCTCTGCCCTCGAAGGCAGAGCAACAGAGCCTACTTCAGAGCCGCGGGTTGCGGCAAAAGCCGCGATTCCGCGGCCTGAGTAGTTCACTACTCATACAGTTTTCTGCAGGTTGCTAAAAATTGCAAATTTAGCTTACTGCTGTGATATATTTTCTCTGTGATCATACTGCAACAACTAATTAATAACAGTAACTCATTTGTTGATAATAAAAATTTTTTTAGACTCTTGCATCTTAGGCACGTGTCTATTTTAATTTTTTTTAATTCTGTTGAAGAGTGCTGGCGACAAGATACGTCTGCATTGCATATAGATTAGGAAACACTCTTGGCTGTTTTTCTGCTTTTTGAGTGATTACTTTTCTACTGCTTTACACGTACACAAAAATATCTTAAGGGCATAACCCATTAATAAGATAAGGTGGGGATTTCATCACCCTCCCTGGCCCACAAATCATATCCGTCACATCACAATCCTAACCTTAAGTAAAATTTGACTAGACATTGGCCCTAGGTTTAACTCAGACTCAATAGGAGATTGACCGAAGGAGGAAAGTTGTTTGAAATTAACTCTTGCTAAATAGGTGTCTAGGCAGGGGATTGAGGGCCGAAAGCCCAAAGAACGGTGGTTATTTAATTAAAGAACGTCTCTGACGGAAAACTCCCACCGGTCTTGCCACCTACCTGGCCGATTAACTTGTGGTTAAGGTCGACAATAAACCTCCTAAGGACAGTCTAAAGTTAGGAGTCGTCTAGGTCAAGGATTACCCTAGAATAGGATTTCTGTTTTTTTTTCTTTTTATTGATTGATTGGGTGAACTTGTTTGCTAATTGTGCATGTTCGCTTGGTCGAGAGACCCACTTACATCCAGGCTAACTAGAACTAGTTCACCACCCGAGCAAAAGCCCGACTCACACATGGCACAATCACCGTCACTCCAAGATAGGTTCTATCCTATTAGAACCTCTCTTCCTTCTTGCATCAAGCTTGCTGATGAAGGTGTTGACCAATTTGAGCTCAAGCCACAATACATCAACACCCTTCCCAAATATCATGGACTTGAATCCGAGGACGCATACTTCTTCATAAGGGAATTTGAAGAAGTATGTCTCATGATGAAGATACCTAAGTTAGGAAAAGATGCCATCAAACTTAGGTTTGTCCCCTTTGCTTTGAAGGATATAGCAAAGAAATGGCTCTACAGTCTAGAGCCGGTTCAATATCTTCTTGGGATAATTTCGTTAAGGCCTTCTTAAAGAAATTTTATCCCGTTCACAATACTGCACTGATTAGGAAGAACATCCTACAGTTTAAGCAAACAGCCAATGAATCTTTTTGGAAATACTTCGAACGTTTTAAGGACCTCCTTGCCCAATGCCCTCACCATGGGATAGATAAATGGCGACTTTGCCAAGTTCTATATGATGGATTAGATTATCCAACTAAAACGCTGTTAGAATCCATGTGTCAAGGAGGATTTCTGCAAAAGAATGAAGATGAAGGATGGTTATTGTATGAAGAATTAGCTGATAATACCATCCAATGGGAACCTACTCCGGAAAAATTTAGGACTAATGACCCTACTTCTTCTAAAGGACGTATCCATTCCATTGAGGCTAACATAGCAACCGATGCTAAGTTAGCTGCTGTTATGCGAAGACTAGAGGCTCTTGAAACTAAAGAACCAGTCTCTGTGAACCAAGTCAGCCCAACACCTTCGGCGGGCTGTACTTATTGTCAAGATATGAACCATGTGTTCAAGGAATGTCCCGTCTTTATCGCGCATCAAAGCTTGCCTGAACATATGAGTGCGGCCTTCACAAGGCCCGCCAACCATCCTTATTCGCCCACCTACAATCCCGGTTGGAGAAATCATCCCAATTTTTCAGGGGCCCAAGCAACAATGAGCAAACTAGGCCCAAATTCTCCAATAATTTCTAAAATCCGCCATATCAACAAAATTTCCCTAGTCAAAATCCTCTACCATCTTTCCAAAATTCGCAAATGGAAACAAGACTCTCAAATTGGAAAGAAAGGTGGACACTCTAGTTAAAAGCCACGACACGCTGGCTCAAGTCTTAACTAGGATAGAGATCCAATTGAACCAACAAGAGAGACAGAGGGGAACTCTACCGAGTCAACCATTGCCAAATCCTAGGAATCCTAGGCTAGCCAATGAGGCTCAAGACCCAAACCAGTGTCACTTGGTTCATACACTAAGATCGGGAAAACAAGTTGATAATCGAGTATCCATGCCACAGGATCCATCTCAGTCATCCATTCCATCTAGCTCCACTCCTTATCCACCCAGCTCCAATGAAACTGAAGTTGAAAAGTCAGCAGTACAGGTGCACCAGCCTATAGCCCCATTTTCAAATAGGCTTAAAAGCAACAACAATGCACATATGGAGAAACTACTAGAGGTGTTCAATCAAGTTAGGCTCAACATCCCACTTCTTGATGCAATCCAACAGGTCCTAGTTATGCCAAATTCCTTAAGGACATGTGCACCAAGAAAAGAAAGACAAATGTGCCTAAGAAAGTTTTTCTAGCCACTAACATTAGTGAGCTATTGTCCAACCAGATCCCAGTCAAGTACAAGGACCCTGGTTGCCCCACCATCTCTTGCACCATAGGTCGAGCTGAAATCAATCGAGCACTCCTCGATTTAGGAGCTAGCATCAATTTGCTCCCTTTCTCCATATATCAACAACTTGGATTAGGTGAACTCAACCCAACCCAAGTTACTATTCAATTGGCTGACCGCTCAATCAAAGTTCCTAAGGGAGAGATCAATGACGTCTCATACGGGTGGGAGAATTCATTTACCCAGTCGATTTCATTGTTTTAGAGACATAACCTGTGTCTAATCCTAGGTCCCAAACTCCCGTCATCTTAGGAAGACCGTTCCTAGCAACCGCAAATGCAATCATAAATTGTAGAAACGGATCCTGAGATTGACTTTGGGGATATGACAAGGAAGTCAATGTTTTCAACCTAGGTAAGCATCCCTACGATGTGACCGACCAACCCTTTGAGGTTAACTTCATTGAAAACATGACGAGTGAGCACAATGAGGAGATCACACTAGAGTCAGAGGAAGAGGAAGACTTAGAATCAAGTGATCTAAACCTTGATGAGATCGAATGGGCAGCAAATCCTAGTTCTATAGAGATGGAAAAGTCAAGCGTAACACCTCCACCCATCGAGCCACTCCTTCTTTGGAGTTAAAGGCCTTGCCTAAACATCTTAAGTACGCCTACCTAGGTGAATAAGAGACGTTATTGAAAAGTCACCTAGAGGGGGGGGTGAATAGGTGACAATGCTAATCTATGAAATAAATGCGGAATTTAATAACTTAATGCAAATTACACTCAAGTGTGATCAACAAATGATTCACACATAACAAGCCAAGCAAATATGAATGCACAATATGAATAAGGCAAGGCACAAAGTAAAGAGAGAGATAGAGAGAGCCAATGGATCAAGCGCAAACAACAAGATATGTTATCGAGGTTCGAGCACCCAGCTCTACATCCCCGCTTCGACACACGAAGGATTTCCACTAGCTCGTCCACTTAGGACCCTTTACAAGGAGTACCCAACTCCTCTCTTTACAACCTCCTCCCTGAGGCACAAATCCAAGCCAACAACACACCTCCTCCTTGAGGCAAACTCCAACAATCACAACCTCCTCCTTGAGACAAATTTCAAAACCAATATAACAAACTCCCAATCACCAACCAATACAAGGATCACCTCTCAACTAGAGGGATACAACCCAAAGCACAAAGCTAAGAAAAGATTGGGTTACAACTTGGTGGTCACAACAACAACCACAAACAACTTCTTCTTCCACACAAATAACCTATAGATATAGATAGTAGATTTTTGCTCAAGTGTGAGAAAACTAAAGGAATGGAAATCAGAAATCACAAAGAAAATCCTTGGGAAAAATCAAGAAATCAAGATAGAATAGTTCAATCAAAATTCTTTCCCAAAAACCCTTTCTTTGATTTTCCAAACCCTAATGAAACACCAAATGGATTGTACAATTCAAGCTCAAAAACTTCTTTTGATTGCTTTGAAAACACCAGAGAATCAGCAAAAAAATTCGCACAGAAAAACTTAGAGAAAACCTCTCTCAAATGGGGTATTTATAGGCAATTACAGAAAATAGCCGTTTACAGAACTTTTGCCAGAAATAGCATTCCGGTCGACCGGGACGGTCGACCGCCCAACGGTCAAATTTTTGACCCGTTGTGGCTACCGGTCGACGCCTCGGTCGACCGAGAATTCCTGAGAGCCAACAGCTCTCCGTCGGTCGACCGCTTCGGTCGACCGGCTACAGAGTCAGCCAGCGTGCACGTATCCGTGCACGTCGGTTGACCGGAACGGTCGACTGGCTTCTTTGGTGCGGTCGACCGTACCAGTCGACCGGCCAAGCCTGGCAGACAAAAACAGTTCTGAAATCTGGGGAAAAATATTATAATAAATCCCACAAAATCTCTAAAATTCCACAAAAATAGTTTTATCATTTTATATTGAAATACAAAACTTGTGTTAAAAATCCTAACACAAATTTCAAACATATTTGACTATTTTGTGTCATAGAAATTTTGCCAAAAACCAAAAACCGTATTTTCTAAAACCTTGTATTTTGAATAGAAAATACACATTGTCTAAAACTCATCCATGATACAAAAATATGATTTTTAAACACTTGAAGCATATTGTATATGAATAGAAATCAATATACAAGAAACATATATATATCATGATTTTTGTCATTAAGTCCAAAAATATGTTTGTTGTAAATACCAAACATAAAACACATGGAATAGATTATCAAACAAAGTTTGTCTAAACAATTGAAGCATGCATGTATATAGAACAAATCTAATATACATAAACCATGTAAACTTGTTTTGATAAAAAATCTATTCATGAAAAACAAGATCGGTTAAACCTAAACCGAAAATCAAAACATGAAAGGTGTGTGTTGTGAACTTGAGCTTATCATACTATTCTAATCTTTACAATTAGGATCTGACCCAAACTAAAACTATGGATACCTAAGTCTTTGTAGAGCGCAATCTCCAAGCTAGAGCGCAATCTCAAGTCGGCTTGATCCAAAAACTCTTGATTCACCGAGCAAGTGCAATGTATGATCTTTGATGCGCGGGCTCTTGAATCAACATGTGAAAGATGTGTGGAAGCTTTCACCAACTAATATCTTGTCAAATATCTGAAACTTAAACATTGCAAGATATTAGTACACATAACTACATGAGTTAATCATCATCAAAACTAGAGTGGAAGGGCCTTTGGGCAACAATCTCCCCCTTTTTGATGATGACAAAACTCATGGAGTTATATATGCATGGATTAAAGTAAAGCTTCAAAGAAGCTCCCCCTTAACTCATGCATAACACAATAAAACATATAAGATATGCAATGAATGTTCTTAAAACACATATTTATATGTGTTTAAAACAATATCAATCATGCTCTTGATACCAATAAAAATGAAACATAAAACATGCATAGACATGCATATAAACAAGGCTTCTTTTCATCAAATGTAAACTATATGCAACACAAATATGCATATAAAACTCAAATTCTTCTCCCCCTTTTTGTCAATCATCAAAAAAGGGTTAAAAATAAAATCAAAACAATAAATTTTCTCCCCCTTTTTGTTCAAAACAAAGAACTAATAAAGGGTTAAATCAAATATGATACCAAAAAAATGTGGCAATGAAGTGTATATTGATACCAATTGAAAAACAACAAATCAATTGAAATCAAAACGAGAACATATACCAATTGAAAACACAAAAAAAATGAAAATCTTGATACCAATTAGTAAGTAAACAAATAACCTACAATTGTAAACAAACAAACAAGATACCTAATTTGGAATTAAACAATACTAATTGAATTTCCTTAAAAACAAATCTTGATACCAAAATGAAACTATTATTCTTTAAAACACAAGATACCAATTGAAATTATTCTTTGCCAATTAAAATCTTTATTTTCTATCATAAAGTAAGGGAGTGGAATACAAAAAAAATATCAATTGAAAGATAAAATACCAATTTGAAAATGAAATACTAGTTTTCTCCCCCTTATGAAAGACCAAATGAAAATATGCACTATGCTTGAAATAAGATACCAATTGAAAAATAACTCAATTGAAAATTTGCTTTAACATTGTTTCAATTGAAAAGTTCAAGCTAAGCATAAACAAAATTTGTGATATCTTGAAGCACAAATAAATCATCTATATATGTATGTAAAAGATAGATATCAATTGAAATTTGATACTATATGAAGTGCAAGCATACATATATAAAATACAAACATATATGAGTATACAAAAAGATGTCATATCGATACCAATTGAAAGAATTCAATGATACCAATTGAAACAACAATAAATACAAGTGTATATCTCATATAACCTACCACCCAATCATGGTTCAGAGAAAAAAGGATTTTCATTATAAAGCATACAAGAACATGATCTCCCATCCAACCGCCCATAGAAGGTAGGGGTTTTCAAAAAAAATAGATTTGAAAGTGTAGTTTGTTTGAAAATCTCTACCAAAAGTGAAGAACACGAACTAGTTTTGGAAAATCTAGAAAAAATTAGAACGAGCCTTCAAATAGGGAAATGAAAACAATAGTTTTTCATGAAATACAGTAAATCACATGGCACTAAACACTCAAAGTTCATAAAGCCCATATCATAGTCTCATGAAAACAAATCATGAGTAAACAATAAAGTGAGTGAACAAGTGTTATGGACACATATCAATCATGAAAATATTCAATTAAGCTCATGTGAAATTTCTTAAAAACATGAAATCATGAAAAATCAAAATTTCATAAAAACACAATTTATACTTCAAGGCATACGTATGTCTTATACAAACCAACGCATACATACATATCCTAAAACATGATGAGTCCACAAAGTATATGCAGAATGCATGTGGCTCAAGAATGTACATGTATACTCAATAGTTAAGACAAGATAGACATATACATGAAAGTTAAAACTCAATATCATAAAAACATTTCCAAAATGGGGAATACAAGTTAGAATGTACGAATCATCAAAACTAGACTATACTAGCACATCTAATGGATACAAATAGGCATTCAAGCACAAGTATTACAAAGGTTTACTTGTAGCCCATTCTATGTACAAGTATGAATCCTAGTTTTAATGAAAACTAACTTCTAAACATATATTCAATTCACAAATCACAAAACAAGTCATAATAATGTCATGATAGACAAAATTGATCATAATTCAAATCCACTGTTCTACTAATCATGGCAATAAACATACTAAACAACACATGAATTATTAAAACAAAAATCATAGAATCGTAAACATCCAAATGATCATTATGCATATGCATGTGCAATAGATCTAAGGCATACATGTTAGTATAACAAAGTGAGAGCACTAAATATAGATCCATATGAAACATGGGTGCTCAAGGAACTAAACATGTATAACATTAATCTAATGAACAAGGCACAAGCATAATGAACAACAACAAAACATGACATGCTATAAAAGATGAACATGGAAAGTATGCAAATAAAACATTAGGAGTTAGAGATGATACCAAAACAATGAAGTTGCACCTCTAGTTCTCCAAAACACGGTGTCCTCCACCAAATCTCCTTGAGAGTGAAGCATCCAAAGGTTCTCCTTTTAGCTTAGAATGCATCCACCTCAAGGCACCAATACCCTCACGTGACGCGAGAGCCTCACCTACATCAAACATCAAAGAGGTGGATCTTGGTACCCATTTCTTTGTGGGTCCACGGGGGTTAGCATCTTTTCTAACCCAAACATAATAGTTGCTAAATTTTCATGATAAATGCGATCATAACAAAATTTAGCAAGGTGGCTTTTCGACCACAATGTGTACATGTGTACACGTGAGCATACATATGATGGTGGTGATCATGAAAAAAGCATGTGTATGCCTAGCTAGGATGGGTGTGCATGCAAGGTTGGAACTTGTTTCTTGCGAACCAAGGTTTCCAATCGTGTGTGATTCATGGCACAATGCTCAAAGTGGAGCCAAACAATCAACACTTTTCTTCAAGTTATTTATATCATTTTCAATGTAGAAGATAAAATGGAGCATGCAATAAGTGTGCTAGAAACAAGAAGCTACACTATCATGGCAAACATGCATATCAATATCTTTTTCAAAGAATCATTTTTAGACAAAACCAAATCCAATTCTTTAGTGATAGAATCAATTTTATTTTCAAGGTAAGATTTCTTTAAAAAACAAGATCCAATCTAGAAGACAAAACCTCATGTTTTCTACAACATCATCAAAATCATTTTTGTTTTTCAAAACTTCAATCTCTTTAAGTGCAAGTCTAGTTGAGATTGTAGTGAGTCACGTTCACTAGTAATCTCTTCCTTCTCTTGCAAAACCGATTCAAAAGTAGAACATAAATCCTTAATTCTTCTTTTAAATCCAAAAATGTTCTTTTTCAAAATCTCATGTTTTCCATAAATTTTTCAAGTTTAGAGGCAAGTTCAACATTCAAATTTTGAACTTCAAAACAACCATGGCAATTTGAAACTAGAGCTATCATCAAGAGGGGAATCCGAATGTACCTCATGGGAGTCATTCCTATATGCCATAAAGCCACGCTCTTCGGAAACTTCTCTCTTAGATCTCCTTAACTTGTTTACAATCATGGGTAGCGGCGGGAGATGACAATATGCTCCAAACTGCAAAAGCCGAATCATATTAGCAAATATAGGAAGAAGATGTTCATTTAAAGATGCTTGAAGTGTCCTAAGGGCTAATGCATTTGCCTTCTTATGCTTGCTACTATTAGGGAGGGTTTCTATAGTGATGGCTTGATAAACTAAATGACCTAGATTCTTTAAATGCCTAGTCATGTCCACCTTCCATGCATCAAGTCTAAAATGGTCAAACATAGGAGGGCTAGCCATGAGAGCAAATAAATATGAGTGCAAATGAAAATGCAAATGAAGATTAGCAAACCAAGATCACTCCTAGGTGGTTAAACCTAAATATCAGGAGCACTAGCTCTGATACAATTGAAAAGTCACCTAGGAGGGGGGTGAATAGGTGACAATGCTAATCTATGAACTAAATGCGGAATTAAATAACTTAATGCAAATTACACTCAAGTGTGATCAACAAATGATTCACACACAACCAAGCCAAGCAAATATGAATGCACAATATGAATAAGGCAAGGCACAAAGTAAAGAGAGAGATAGAGAGAGCCAATGGATCAAGCGAAAACAACAAGATAGTTATCGAGGTTCGAGCACCCAGCTCTACATCCCCGCCTCGACACACGAAGGATTTCCACTAGCTCGTCCACTTAGGACCTTTACAAGGAGTACCCAACTCCTCTCTTTACAACCTCTCCCTGAGGCACAAATCCAAGCCAACCAACACAACCTCCTCTTTGAGGCCAAACTCCAACAATCACAACTCCTCCTTGAGGCAAATTTCCAAACCAATACAACAAACTCCCAATCACCAACCAATACAAGGATCACTCTCAACTAGAGGGATACAACCCAAAGCACAAAGCTAAGAAAAGATTGGGTTACAACTTGGTGGTCAAACAACAACCACAAACAACTTCTTCTTCCACACAAATAACCTATAGATATAGATAGTAGATTTTTGCTCAAGTGTGGAGAAAACCAAAGGAATGGAAATCAGAAATCACAAAGAAATCCTTGGAAAAATCAAGAAATCAAGATAGAATAGTCAATCAAAATTCTTTCCAAAAACCTTTCTTGATTTTCCAAACCCTAATGAAAACACCAAATGGATTGTACAATTCAAGCTCAAAAACTTCTTTGATGCTTGAAAAAACACCAGAGAATCAACAAAAATTCGCACAGAAAAACTTAGAGAAAACTCTCTTCAAATGGGGTATTTATAGGCAATTACAGAAAATAGCCGTTTACAGAACTTTGCCAGAAAAATAGCCTTCGGTCGACCGGGACGGTCGACCGCCCAACGGTCAAATTTTGATCCGTTGTGGCTACCGGTCGACCGCTCGGTCGACGAGAATTCCGAGAGAGCCAACAGCTCTCCGTCGGTCGACCGCTTCGGTCGACCGGCTACAGAGTCAAGCCAGCGTGCAGTATCCGTGCCGTCGGTCGACGGAACGGTCGACTGGCTTCTTTGGTGCGGTCGACCGTACCAGTCGACGGCCAAGCTGGCAGACAAAAACAGTTCTGAAATCTGGGGAAAAATATTATAATAAATCCACAAAATCTCTAAAATTCCACAAAAATAGTTTTATCATTTTATATTGAAATACAAATTGTGTTAAAAATCTAACACAAATTTCAACATATTTGACTATTTTTGTGTCATAGAATTTTGCCAAAAACCAAAAACCGTATTTTCTAAAACCTTGTATTTTGATAGAAAATACACATTGTCTAAAAATCATCCATGATACAAAAATATGATTTTTAAACACTTTGAAGCATATTGTATATGAATAGAAATCAATATACAAGAAACATAATATATCATGATTTTTGTCATTAAGTCCAAAAATATGTTTTGTTGTAAATACAAAACATAAAACACATGGAATAGATTATCAAACAAAGTTTGTCTAAACAATTGAAGCATGCATGTATATAGAACAAATCTAATATACTAAACCATGTAAACTTGTTTGATAAAAAAATCTATTCATGAAAACCAAGATCGGTTAAACCTAAAACCGAAAATTAAAACATGAAAGGTGTGTGTTGTGAACTTGAGCTTTCATACTATTCTAATCTTTACAATTAGGATCTGAACCCAAACTAAAAATATGGATACCTAAGTCTTCTTGTAGAGCGCAATCTCCAAGCTAGAGCGCAATCTCCAAGTCGGCTTGATCCAAAACTCTTGATTCACCGAGCAAGTGCAATGTATGACTTTGATGCGCGGGCTCTTGAATCAAATGTGAAAGATGTGTGGAAGCTTTCACCACTAATATCTTATCAAATATCTGAAACTTAAACAT
>JAVJIF010030320.1:0-119333 GCA_038442645.1 Agave tequilana
CAGATTAATGAATAAATTGTCGTCTAAACCGTGTTTGGTCTTAATTGCAGGTAGATCCAAAGTCCAAGGGCAAAGGTGTAATAAGAGGTTAATTACAACCAATTAAGGGTAATTAAATCCGCATTACTAGGAGGCCAAGAAAGGGATTATCTAGAAGATACATTGAACCTAGCCTTGTGCGCACATCAGACGAATCTGCGGACGAAATCACCCAAAAGGGAATATATTTGGAAGCAGCTAGAAGCCAGACGAACCTGTGGACAAAACTAGGAGTTCTCTCCCTGGTATTGCCGTGGAAACGCGGCACTAGCCACGTTTTCGCGGCAAAGCTGTGGAGCCACGCGTCGATTTTCGACGCGTGGCCCCGTCTCGTCTTCTGGAAGGGTCTTTTGCCTATAAATAGCACCTACAGAGGCCAAAACGCAAGCAGTCTTCATTTTTAGGAGTAGGTCCAGATTTAGTGTAGTGTAGGTGAGTGTTCTTCATTTCTTGTATCTTTCATTTCTTTTTCTTAGATCATTGTAGTAGGGCTGAGTGATTTCTAGAGAGAGAAAGCAAGGGATTGATGTAATAGAGAGTGACACTCTATGTAAAGATGCCTCCTTTCTCTTCCAATGTAATCTCCTTCACCTTCTACATGATTTCTTGCTAGTTTTTCTTCTCATGGTAATCTAACTACTAACCACTAACCATCTAACCACTTACTTGATAATCCGCATGAATCGGGTTGCCTCTACAAGGCCTTGTTCTTGCAAGAGCCATTGATGGCCAAAGATGATGGGTTCTAACATCTAACTTGCTAACTTGCTAACTTGCTAACCAAGCTAACTCTCTTTTATTTCATGCTCATTTATTTCATACTAGTAGTGTAATGAGTGATGCTTGTATTAGCTTGTTCTTGATGCAATGTTTTGAATGTGATGAACCATCCATGAGCCATACTTTGTACCGTCTCTTGGAGCCAAGGATTGTGATGGCCAAGGATCAAAATGTGAGGCAACTATCTCGAAGAGGTTAGCATGGTTAGTGGAGTATTTAGTAGTTAGTAGCCATGAGTTTTCTTTTAGTTTGTTTTAGAAATCGTTTTCCAAAATTCTTTCTATCATTTTCTTCGTTGTTTTCATCGCCTTCTTAGCTCAACCTTGTTCCATTTCCTTTTCTATTTGTTTTCCAAACCACTTCACTTTTGTTTTCTTTTTCGTTTTCATCGCTCTCCTCACCTACCACATTCTGGATTTCCTTTTCTTTCTTTTTCATTCTTTTTCATTCTTTCAACAAAGAAGAAGTGTTAACAACTGACGTGAATAGAGACTGTTAATGCTTCTATCGCCTCCCTTCCCTGTGGATTCGACCCGTTAAGCCAATGCTATAACGGAAGTATCGAGGGTACACTAAGCACATTCGAGCTTTCCATTGATTTCATATAAAACACATTTTTGAGTGCTAGTTTCCGCCCCGATCAAAATTTTTGGCGCCGTTGCCGGGGAAGGGAATGGTTTTGTTTTCACATTTTTGTTAACATTGTCTTCTCTGTTTTGGTGTGCAGGGCAATATTTACAGGTTCTTAACATTGCAGAACATAAGCTAGCTTTGCCTTTCCCTGCTCTTGAAAGCAGGGACCCAGATTCCGAAGAACTGTCGCGCAACCGCGGCATGTGCTGCGAACTCGCAGCAATTTTGTAAACGTTGTAATTGTTGTTGTTCTGGGATGTGTGAATTGTAATAGCTAGTTGATTTGTGCTGCTATATTTCTTGCTTTGATTGCCTACACACCATAAAAATAAAAGAACTAAAATACGGTATTTGGACGCCTTTAAAACGGTTTAGACATTTGCAATTAGGCACGTGTCAATTCAATTCCAATATACTGTATTTTGTTCTGTTGTTGTGATCTGGATGGAGATGTACATATGGCATTGCATATAGCATAGGACAAACACGTGGGTGATTATCGCTTTGTGTTATATTCTTGTCTATATTGCACACTTGCACGAATTGAAATTAAGGGCAAAATCCAAACAAGATAAGGTGGGATTTCATCATCCTTCCTTGGCCCAAAAATCATCTCCCACTCACACAACCCAAGCCTTAATAAAATTTGAATAGATGTTGGCCCCTAGGGACATCTACATCTAGGTCTAGGTCAACCCTCCTATTGGCTTGGTTTTGATTTTCTTTTCTTTTTTTGTTTGTGTTTGATTTTTCTTTTTGTTTGTGATTGTTTGTGAAATGGCATTCAACAATAACAATTCTTTCAATCCGAACATGAATCCATATTTCACACCAACCCCATTTGGTTTGGCTAATTCCAACCCGGCGTTTTACAATATGCATCAACCACGTACACCGGGTTGGCCTTATCCGAATCAATACAACCCATACCCACATTCTTATGACTATAATTTCCAAAATAATTTCAACTCGTTACAGAGTCAATGGGGATTCAAGTCCCCCGAGTTTAATTATCAACCTCCTTGTCCCCCATGCCCACCTTGTCCATCATATTCACATTATCCCCAATACTCATTCCCCGATTCCGCTTCATACACTCCTTTTTCTAAACCTCCAATTGAAGAAAAATCTGAGTTTGAAAAGAGAGTAGAAGCCAATTTACAAAAGGCCAGGCAAAGCGTTCAGCAAACATTGGCCTCTCTAAAATATCTTCAAGAGTCTTGCTCACTTCCACCTCTGCATAACGAACAACCATTTGCCTTGGAAACGAGTAAAGAACTCTTGTGTGAGTCCAAGCTTCAATCTCCACACATTTTTGACTCACATTATTCACAAAATTTCCAAAACCAAGATTTCTATACTCCCATTCTAGAGCAACCATCAAGGCTAGACAAGGGTTTGGATATCTTGCAAGAGTCTCTGTTACGATATCAAAAATCACATGCCGAGTCTATCAATAAGGTGGAAGAACAATTGAGTCAATTGGCTAACATGATTAGGAATGAGGAAACTCTATCTTATCAACCTTTGACCAATTCAGCCATGCCAAACTCTATTGATATGACTCAAGACTCTTGTCATTTTGAAAATCAAGATTCAATTTCAGCACACCCACCTGAACTTGTCCAAACTTTAAATCCCATTGACATTTTGGCAAGTTATCCTTTCCTGAAATTGAACTTGAGCATGAATATGATCCTGAACTTTCACTTGATGATTCAATTTTACTTCCTGATTCAATTATGACTCCGGTGTCTTCACCTGATTTCACTTCATTTCCCGAGTCAGTATTGGATCCAGTGCCTATCCATTGTGAAATTGAATCACCAATCTCTTATGATGATCATATTGAACTTGACCAATTTCATACTTTTGAAAGTCCATTTGATAAATTGGCAAGTTCTCATTTTTGTAGAATTGAATTAAATAAGGAATGTGACTTTGATCCTCCAATTTGTGATCTTGTTCAAATTCCCGAATCACTATTGACTCCTATTTTGTTACCCAATTTGAGCAACATTTTAGAGTCAGTTTTGATTCCCATACCTGTCATTCCTGAACTTGAATCACCACTCTTAGAAAGTCACATTCCATCATGGGGAAATGAATGTGGACCTGAGCTTCATCTTCTTGATTTGGACCCACTTCCTGAACCAATCTCGACTCTCGAACCTCTACTTGACTTAAGTCTTTTTCCTGAGTCGATATTAGTTCTGTGCTTCCTGAGTCCAAATCAATCATTCCATTCTGGGACAAGGGCTTTGAAAATTTTGACTCCAAAATTATTTTGAAAATTTAGAAATTGAATGGGGTAAAATTTTTAATAAAAATCACACATGCATACATCTTTCTATTGGGTTGTATCATGGAGGTTTCTGGTGGGTTCCTCCGGACTCCACGCAAGAATGATTGGGCCGCCTTTCGTGGACCAATCAGACCACCACCGGAACCACCACCTTGAGGTAATTTTTTTCCTTCCCTCTCTATTTGTTTCATGCATACATACATCACGATGCATTGAGGACAATGCATGAGATAAGTGTGGGGGAGGGTAGGGTTTACTAACATAGAGTTTTTAGATTTTCTTTCTTTTACACTTCTTTTAGAAATCTTCCCTTTTGTATAGGAATTTTCTCCTTCTTTAAAAACTTTTTGAAATAAGAGACAAAATTTTCATCTATTTTTAAGAAAATTAAGATGATCTTAAAAATTAAGAAAGCCTTAATTATGACATCTTAAACCTAGTTGAAATAATAGATCTTGTTTAAAATTATAGGTTAAGTAAGATAAATTGGAGAGATAATTTTATCTTGAATTTTTTGCCTTAGATCGTATGCATTTCACACTTACACAATTTTTGGGATGGAAACAAAGACCTAAAATGCAATAAAATAAAATAAAAAATTTTTTTGAATAAAACATCAATTATTAAGCTGGATAATTATGACTCAAGAAGCATGATTATTCACGCCTAACGGTGGGCAAAAGAAGCAAATAATCCCCCTTAGTTTTGTGGCCTTGTTTACTTGAGCCCTTAAACCCGAGGGATGTTTTCTCATCTGGTGCCCTAGGACCGTCTGGTTTGGGAGTCATCGGTTATAGGCTCGCTACATGGGTGAACTAGAAAGCCTAAGAAAACTAAGGAAGAAAAAGAAAAAAAAAAAAAAAATATATATATATATAAATGGCTTCATGGTTAGAGTTGAAATCCCAGAAATCTTCACTATCACAAAGTGCATATTATCTAGGTTTTATGAAAGATAAATTATTCAATCCAATTTTGAATTCTTACCTTAATTGAAGATAAGATCTTGCATAGAGACTAAGTTTAAGGAAGATTGATTGGTGGTGGACTTATGACCTTAGATCACTTATATTTTTGCAAAAATATTTTGAAAACTTGTCTCTCTTTTCAAAATGCGTTTTTCAAAATACTAACATTTGTCTTCTTTCTTTATGGATTTTGTGGGTGCAATCCGCTGAAAACCCTCAGGAGACAATACTCCTCCTCTAGGGCAACCTAGAGGTTTAACGGCTTGTTGCACACGCTCAGTGCAATCGCGTCACCTGCAAAGTGGTGTAATAACCCTTATAGTATAGTTTTTTCTTTTCTTGTTTTGCTCGGGATGAGCAAAAGAATAAGTGTGGGGGTGTGATTAGTCTACAATTCTGCATTATTATGTCGCATTCTCTCACAGATTAATGAATAAATTGTCGTCTAAACCGTGTTTTGGTCTTAATTGCAGGTAGATCCAAAGTCCAAGGGCAAAGGTGTAATAAGAGGTTAATTACAACCAATTAAGGGTAATTAAATCCGCATTACTTGGAGGCCAAGAAAGGGATTATCTAGAAGATACATTGAACCTAACCTTGTGCGCACATCAGACGAATCTGCGGACGAAATCACCCGAAAGAGAATATATTTGGAAGCAGCTAGAAGCCAGACGAACCTGTGGACCAAAACCAGGGAGCTCTCTCCCTGGTATTGCCGCGGAAACGCGGCAATAGCCGCGTTTTCGCAGCAAAGCTGTGGAGCCACGCGTCGATTTTCGACGCGTAGCCCCGTCTCATCTTCTGGAAGGGTCTTTTGCCTATAAATAGCACCTGCAGAGGCCAAAACGCAAGCAGTCTTCGTTTTTAGGAATAGGTCCAGATTTTAGTGTAGTGTAGGTGAGTGTTCTTCATTTCTTATATTTTTCATTTCTTTTTCTTAGATCATTGTAGTAGGGCTGAGTGATTTCTAGAGAGAGAAAGCAAGGGATTGATGTAATAGAGAGTGACACTCTATGTAAAGATGCCTCCTTTCTCTTCCAATGTAATCTCCTTCACCTTCTACATGATTTCTTGCTAGTTTTTCTTCTCATTGCAATCTAACTACTAACCACTAACCATCTAACCACTTACTTGATAATCCACATGAATCGGGTTGCCTCTACAAGGCCTTGTTCTTGCAAGAGCCATTGATGGCCAAAGATGATGGGTTCTAACATCTAACTTGCTAACTTACTAACTTGCTAACCAAGCTAACTCTCTTTTATTTCATACTAGTAGTGTAATGAGTGATGCTTGTATTAGCTTGTTCTTGATGCAATGTTTTGAATGTGATGAACCATCCATGAGCCATGCTTTGTACCGTCTCTTGGAGCCAAGGATTGTGATGGCCAAGGATCAAAATGTGAGGCAACTATCTCGAAGAGGTTAGCATGGTTAGTGGAGTATTTAGTAGTTATTAGCTATGAGTTTTCTTTTAATTTGTTTTAGAAATCATTTTCCAAAATTCTTTCTATTATTTTCTTCGTTGTTTTCATCGCCTTCTTAGTTCAACCTTGTTCCATTTCCTTTTCTATTTGTTTTCCAAACCACTTCACTTTTGTTTTCTTTGTCATTTTCATCGCTCTCCTCACCTACCACATTCTGAATGTCCTTTTCTTTTCTTTTTCATTCTTTTCATTCTTTCAACAAAGAAGAAGTGTTAAAAACTGACGCGAATAGAGACTGTTAATGCTTCTATCGCCTCCCTTCCCTGTGGATTCGACCAGTTAAGCCAATGCTATAACGGAAGTATCGAGGGTACACTAAGCACATTCGAGCTTTCCATTGATTTCATATAAAACACATTTTTGAGTGCTAGTTTCCGCCCCGATCACCTTCTCGGGATCCTATCTTGCAAGGTTTTGGCTATAAAAAGGGGTTTCAGCAAGGAAAAAAACAGCGAAGACTAGGATTAAATTTTGCACTTATTTTTCTTAGGATCTAGGTTCATTGTTAGCTAGAAAGAAAGTTGTAATCTTTCTTTTAAGTTGTAGTCCAGTTTCAAAAACTTGTGAGAGAGAGGACTGAGAGCTTGTACTTGAAGATTGAAGTGACAGCAATACAAAAGTCGGGCCGATTTCTCTTTCACTTGCAGTACGGTATGCTTTATATTATGTCGTTGTTTTCTTTGCTTTCCATGAGTAACTAAACACTTTTTCTGGGCTTGCTATCGAACTCTCTTGTTTTTCTTCTCTTCTGTTTTTAAAAAAAAAAGACCCGATGACTCATATGAATGCCTCACTAAAAGCCTTTCTTTTTTTGAAAGTATTCTTGAAGGCACATGAGGATGGGTGTGATAGTTGAATTCACAACTCTTACATGAACATCTTTCGAATCGTTTTTAATTCATCTTGTTTCTTCGCACTTACTGTTTTAACATTCGATTCCACGATTTCTTGAAGAAAAAGACTCAACTTTCTTAAAACATCTTATGTGCTTTACTCAAAGCTTTCTAAAAGATAACTCTAAGTTTTGCAAATGATCATTTGAGGGACTTAACTTTTCAAGGGAAGAAAGAACAATTGAGTGGTAAGATGGTGAGCCCAGACTTTCTCTATTAATACAAACAACAAAGAAATTTTTAAGTTTTCTAAATCACCTTCTCCAAAGTCTTTTCTGAAGTTGTAATTTTTCTTTCATTCATCTCTTTCTTTCCATTCTCTTTTTCCTAAAAAATGAACACAATTTCTTGTTTTAAACGAACCACCGAAAAGCTTTCATCGCATCCCTCCTTGTGGACACGACCCGTTAGCCACAAGCTACACGGTACATTCTTAACTCATTGGTTGTTTCATTTATTTTAGCAATCAATTTTTGGCGTCGTTGCCAGGGAGGGAACGGTGTAGTTGTTTTAACAAGTTTTGTGTATTGTTTCACGGACTCGAAGATCACGAACTTGCATTCAAGCTTTGCCAAGAAGACTTGCAAATTCTGTGCCCCTACTCTCGAAAGTAGGAAACATAATTTCAAGAAATTGCTTTGCAAAAATCTGAAAATTTCATTGGACTACTAAAAACTTTATTTTGCAGGACATATTGCTCACAAAAACATTAGTTTTTATAAGTCATATTTGTGCTAGTGTTTCTATCCAACATCCCTGTTTTTAACTGAACAGTAAAATATTCGTTGAAAGTTAAAAATTGATTAGACATTTGCATTCTAGGCACAAGTCTTTTCAATTCTTTTACTTTACTGTTGAAGAGAGCTGGAGACAAGGTATGTATGCATAGCATATAGCATAGGAAATATTCTTGGGTGATATTTGATTTTGAACGTTACTTTCTATATCTTGCACACTTTGCACGAATCAATTCTAAGGGCAAAACCCAAATCAAGATAAGGTGGGGAAGTCATTACCCTTCCTTAGCCCACAAATCATCTCCAAGCAAGCACAACCTAAGCCTAATTAAAATTTAATAGACGTTGGCCTTAGGGACATCTTGAACTCACTAGGAGATCATCCTAAAGAGGGAAGGTGTTGGAAATTGACCCCTGTCAAATCAGTGTCAAGGAAGGGGATTGAGGGCCGAAAGTCCGAAGATTGGTGGTTATTTAATTAAGGAACGTCTTTTGGCGGAAAACCTCCCACCAATCTTGCCCTGACCTGGCTGATTAGCTTGTGGTCAAGGTCTACACTCTACCTTTTGTGGACAATCAACCAGTTTGGAGTTGTCTAGGTCGAGGTCACCTTAGACTAGGCTTGGTTGATTTTTATTGTTGACTGTTGTTTGAACTTGTTGTGATTGTGATTGTGCATGCAAGTGTGGTCGAGAGACCCTAATTCATCTAGGTTGACTAGAAACACATCACCACCCAAGTTTGAACAAAGACCAGATCCGGTAATGGCTCAATCAACATCACTGCAGGATAGGTTCTATCCCATTGGGACCTCACTTCCATCTTGCATTTCACTTCCATCGGTTGGTGAATACAATTTCGAGCTCAAGCCTCAATTCATCAACACACTCCCCAAATTTCATGGTCTAGAGTCCGAAGATGCCTACTTCTTCATAAGAGAATTTGATGAAGTATGTCTTATGATGAAAATCACATACCTAGTAGATGATGCTATTAGGTTGAAATTTATCCCTTTCGCACTTAAGGACCTAGCGAAAAAGTGGCTCTACAACTTAGCAGCCGGTTCCATCACATCCTGGGATGGTTTCATCAAGGTTTTCTGGAAGAAATTCTATCCTATCCATAAAACCGCTCTCATTAGGGAGACGATCATGCAATTCAAGCAAGAGCCTAGTGAACCGTTCTGGAGGTACTTTGAACGCTTCAAAGACCTCCTTGTCCAATGTCCACACCATGGAATAGAGAAATGGCGACAATGCCAAATTCTCTATGACGGTTTAGACTATTCCACCAAAACCCTCTTAGAAAGTATGTGCCAAGGGGGTTTCTTGCAGAAAGATGAAGATGAGGGATGGGATTTGTATGAAAATTTAGCTGAGAAAACCATCCAATGGGAATCTGCGAGTGAGACCTCTAAGAATCCTAACTCCATCTCTTCAAAAGGAGGTCTCCACTCCATAGAATCGCCCATCGCTAATGAGGCTAAGTTAGCTAATTTAGCTAGAAGACTGGAAGCTCTAGAGACGAAAGAACCAAGTCCAGTCAATCAAGTCAGCCCGAACCAATTTCCATCCCCGGGCTGCACTTACTGTCAAGCCATGAACCATGTATTCGAGGAATGCCCAGTGTTTCAGGCTCAGCAATCCTATCACGAACCGATGAATGCGGCTTTTTCAAGGCCGAACAATAACCCTTACGCTCCAACGTACAATCCCGGCTGGAGAAATCACCCTAATTTCTCAAGGAGCCAAAACAATAATGACCATTCACGATCCAATCATGCTAGCCACTTCCATCATGGTAATAATTCTTCTAATCATCAACCCAACTTCTCCAATTTCCATAATAATTCTCCCAACCATCCATCAAACTTTCGAATTATCAACAGAACTTTCCTAATCAAGCTCCACAATCCTCCTTTCAGAATCCTCAATTAGAAAGGAGAATGACTGACTTTGAAAGAAACATGGAACGATATATGAAAAACCAAGACCCTCTCATGCAAACCATTCAGAGGTTAGAGGTTCAAGTGAGTCAACTAGCCAACCCACAGAATGAGAGACAAAAGGGTACCCTGCCTAGTCAGCCAGTCACCAATCCGAGGAATTCACAACAAGCTCATTTGGCTGAGGATCCTTCATTCAATCAATGTCATGCTATCCATACATTGAGGTCAGGAAAGAAAGTTGATAACCAAGTGTCAACACCACCCATTCCCATTCAGCACAACCAAAATCAAGCCTCCACCTCATCTAATCCAATTTCTTCCAATTCGGACGAGTCTGAAAAAGACAAGTCAGCCAGCCAGGTGCACCAGCCTATAGTACCATTTTCGAATAGGCTGAAAAACAACAAGCAAAACCCGCACATGGACAAGATAATCGAGATATTTAACCAAGTGAAAATAAATGTGCCACTCCTTGATGCCATCCAACAAGTTCCTTCTTATGCTAAATTTCTTAAGGACATGTGCACCAAGAAGAGAAAGACTAATGTCCCAAAGAAGGTCTTCTTAGCCACTAATATTAGTGAGCTATTTTTGGGTCCTATCCCTGTCAAGTACAAAGATCCAGGTAGCCCCACCATTGCTTGCACAATAGGACAAGCCGAGATTAGTCGTGCACTTCTTGACTTGGGGTCAAGTATCAACTTGCTTCCATTCTCTGTTTATCAACAACTCGGGTTGGGTGACCTTAGTCCAACTCGAGTCACCATCCAACTGGCTGACCGTTCTGTTAAAATTCCAAAAGGGAAAATTAACGATGTCCTGATTCGGGTAGGATAGTTCATATACCCTGTCGATTTCATAGTTCTAGAGACACAACCTGTGTCCAACTCCAATCGTAGGGCTCAAACTCCCGTTATCCTAGGTCGACCATTCCTTGCTACTGCTAATGCCATCATTAATTGTAGGAAGGGGTCTATGAGGTTAACCTTTGGGGACATGACTAGAGAAGTCAATGTCTTCAATCTAGGAAAACAACCCCGCGATATCGAGGACCAAACATTTGAAGTCAACATAATTGAGAACTTGACAAGTGAACACGGGGAAGAATTGGAATCAGAAGTGGAGATTGACTTCGAGTTAGAGTCTGATGACTTTAATCTTGATCAGGTTGTCGATTCTACTGTGAATTGGGCCTCAAACCCTATTTCACCAACAATGAAGCCAACAGATTTGACTAGTCCCTCTAGTGAGCCTTCCTCTTCCTTAGAATTAAAAGCCCTACCTGCGCATCTCAAGTACGCCTATCTAAGCGAACAAGAGACCTTTCCCATCATCATTGCCTCCCATTTGAATGACGGGGAAGAAAAGATTTGAAAGCAATTCTAAGAAAACATAAGGAAGCCATCGGGTGGACTACGACTGATATCAAGGGATTAAGTCCAACCATCGTTCAACATCGCATTCACCTCAATGAAGATGCCACACCTAAAAGAGACCCGCAGCGTAGGTTAAACCTTATAATGCAAGAGGCTGTTCATGCTGAAATCATCAAACTCTTAGACAATGGGATAATTTATCCCATTTCTGATAGCCAATGGGTCAGTCCTGTCCACGCGGTCCCAAAGAAATCTGGTTTCACCGTAGTTGAAAACGAGAACAAAGAATTGGTTCAAACTCGATATCCTACAAAGATTCGAGATTGCATCGACTATAGGAAACTGAATACTGCAACTCGTAAGGACCATTTTCCACTTCCCTTCATTGATCAAATGCTTGAACGTTTGGCGGGTCACGAGTATTACTGTTTCTTGGACGGTTACTCGGGCTATAACTAGATCCCTATCGCTCCTGAGGACCAAGAAAAGACTACGTTCACATGTCCATTTGAGACATCTGCTTATCGTCGAATGCCCTTGGCTTATGCAATGCCCCAGCAACGTTTCAACGTTGCATGTTGAGTCTTTTCTCAGATATGGTAGAACGCTTCTTAGAAATCTTCATGGATGATTTCTCCATCTACGGAGATTCATTCACTCAATGTCTCCACCATCTTGAACTCGTCCTCCAACGTTGTGCTGAGAAAAATCTGAAACTGAATTGGGAGAAATGCCACTTCATGGTAAAACATGAAATTGTCTTGGGTAATGAAATCTCCAAGAAAGGAATTGAAGTGGATAGAGCCAAAATCGAGGTTATTGCTAAGCTCCCCATGCCCAAATGCGTTAAGGACATTAGATCCTTCTTAGGACACGCTGGTTTTTACCGACGATTTATCAAGGATTTTAGCAAAATTGCTAGGCCCTTGCCTAATCTGTTAGCTAAGGATGTGTCCTTCACTTTCGATGCTGAATGCATAGATTCATAGGAGAAGCTTAAGAGAGAGCTTATTTCTGCACCAATCATATCTGCACCGGATTGGTCTAAGCCGTTTGAGATCATGTGCGATGCTTCTGATTTTGCCATAGGCGCTGTCCTAGGACAACGCATTGATAACAAGCAGCATGTGATCTATTACTCTAGTAGGACTCTCAATGATGCTCAAATGAACTACACTACGACCGAGAAGGAATTCTTGGCAGTAGTGTTTGCCTTAGAGAAGTTTCGTCCCTACCTACTAGGGTCCAAAACCACCGTTTTCACCGATCATTCTGCGCTTAGGTACCTCATGATGAAGAAGGATGCCAAGGCCCGACTCATTCGTTGGATCCTCCTTCTTCAAGAATTCGATCTCGAAAATCGAGATAAGAAAGGCGTAGAAAATGTCGTTGCTGACCACGTATCACGAATTCCCAATTCTCCATGCAACGAATTACCCATCAATGACGATTTTTCTGATGAACATCTCTTAGCTATCTCTAGGGAACCTTGGTTTGCTGATATAGTGAACTACTTAGTCACAAACCAAATTCCGTCTCATTGGTCCAAAAATGATGTTTACCGGTTCTTATCCCAAGTCCGGTATTTCTTTTGGGAGGAACCGTATCTTTTCAAGTACTATTCCGACCAAATTATTAGGAGATGCATTCCCGATGAGGAGGTTAGGAGTGTTCTGTCCTTTTATCACGAACTTGCATGCGGTGGACACTTTGGTCCCCGCAAGACTGCTGAAAAGGTGCTACAAAGTGGGTTTTATTGCCCACTCTGTTCAAGGATGCCTATGAATTTTGCAAGACGTGCCCTAGATGCCAAATGGTAGGAAGGATCTCACACCGAAATATGATGCCCCTCAACCAATTCTAGAAATAGAACTCTTTGATGTTTGGGGCATCGACTTTATGGGTCCATTTCCTAATTCATTGGGAACCAATACATATTGGTTGCTGTGGATTACGTGTCCAAATGGGTAGAAGCCATTCCTTGTAAAACTAATGATAACAAAGTTGTCATAAAGTTTTTGAAAGAGAACATTTTTTCCCGCTTCGGAACCCCTCGTGCTATCATCAGTGATAATGGCACTCACTTTTGCAATAGATCTTTTGAAGCCCTTATGCGAAAGTATGCCATAACTCACAAGTTGTCCACACCTTATCATCCTCAAACCAGTGGGCAAGTTGAGATTTCAAATAGACAAGTCAAGCTTATATTGGAGAAAACTGTGAACCAAAACCGGAAAGATTGGTCCATCAAACTTGTAGATGATCTATGGGCCTACAGGACCGCTTTCAAGACAATTCTAGGAATGTCTCCCTATAGGTTAGTCTATGGCAAACCTTGTCACTTGCCCGTTGAGTTAGAGCACCGAGCCTTATGGGCCATCAAGCAGTTGAATTTCGATTTGACTAAGGCCGGTGACCTTCGGAAATTATAAATTTCTGAATTGGAGGAATTGAGAAATGAAGCCTATGAAAATTGTAGGATCACTAAAGAGAGAGTCAAGATTTTCCATGACAAGAACATCGCAAGAAAAACCTTTGTCCCCGGACAAAAAGTCTTACTATATAATTCTAGGCTTCATCTTTTTCCAGGAAAATTGAAATCGAGATGGACTGGGCCATTCGTTGTAAAAACCGTGTTTCCACACGGTGCAATTGAGATCAGTGACCCCAAGAATGGTAATGACTTTAAGGTAAATGGTCAACACCTTAAACCTTTCTTGGAATCGGTGCCGGTAAATGAAACGGCAATGGGTCTTTTTGACCCAGTGTATCGGTAACATTCCTCTTTTTCATTTTATTTCATGCACTTATACATTTCTTTCATACATTGGGGACAATGCATGAGATAAGTGTGGGGGAGGGTTCTAACATGACTGATATTAAAAAAAAAAATAAATTTTAAAAGGGTGGACAATATTTTGATATATTTTTGTAGGAAATTAAGTCATTTTAAGGAATAGGAGAATCATAATTAAGATTTCTTACACTTGGTCAAAATAAGATAACTTGTTTGATTTTTAGGGTCAAGAAGAAAATTTGTGAAAGTAATTTAGTCTTGATACTTACCTTGATGACATATGCACACAAAATACACTTACACACTTAGGGTTTAAAAACAGAGACTCTTATGCCTTATAAAAAAAAAAAAAGAGAAAAATGAGTCTAATTATTGATTAGCTAGGTGCTTTGACCTAAGCAAGCCTTAGTATTTACGCAAAAGATAATTAGATAAGTTTGAAAAAAAATGTGTATCTTCTGATTAAGCTGGGTATTTATGCCTCATGAAGCATAGATATTCACGCCTAAAAGGGGTACATCGTATAAATAAAAACCTTGGTTTCGTGGCCTTATCTGCTCGAGTGTTTAAGTCCTTAGGAGTGTTTTCTCACCTGGTGCCCTAAAACTGTCCGGTTTGGGTGTCATCGACTGAATGCTCCTTACATGGGCAGATTAGAAAGCCTAATGGAATTGAGGAATAAATTTCACCAAAAATAAATAAATATAAGGCATAGGAGTTAATGTTGAAAAACCCTTAGTAAATTTCACAGTCACGATGGTGCATACGACTCAGGGTAAATTAATAGACTAGATGAGAAGTACATTTTGACTCCTTACTTTAATTGATGACATGTTTTTGAAAAGAGACTAAGTTTAGGAATGAAAAGATTTGATATTCCTATTACTTATAGATTACTTAAGCTCTTACAAATATACTTCAAATATTCTCCCCTTCAAAAAAAAAAACTTTTCGAAAATACTAACTTTTTTCTCTTTCTTTTTGGATTTTGTGGGTGTAATCGGCTGAAAACCCTCACGAGACAAAACTCGTCCTCTAGGGGTAACCTAGAGGTTTAACGGCTTGTTGCACATGCTCAGTGCAATCGAGTGACCTGCGAAAGTGGTCTAATAATTGATTTGAGTTAGTCCAATGTTTTGCTCGAGGGCGAGCAAAAGATAAGTGTGGGGGTGTGATTTGTCACATATTTTGCATTAATATTATCACTTTACCACACTTGTTAGCTAATAAATGTTATTAATAAGTTGTCTTTTTTTTTGCTAAATGTAGGCCCAAGCGCTTAAAAGAAGAAAGGAGAAACAAGCCCAAAAGCCCACCAAATTCTGAATTAGTTCAGAATTAATTCGAAATGGAGAAATCTGGGCTAAATCCTGGCATATCAAGGGGTTGAGAAAAATCCTCCTTGAATCGAGCAATTGAAGCCAGAAAATCAGAAGCTGTTCAGTCAACGGTTGAAGCAGCAATAAGAAAACCAGCAGGAGATGCGAGTAACACTTCAAACCAGGAGCCCTCTCCCCTTGGGTGTGGCCATCTGGCCACACCAAGGCCGCGGAAACGCGGCCCAAGCCACGATTCCGCGGCCTAACCACTTCTGTTGGGGGAGCGTTTGCTCCCCCAACCTTCCCGGGATCTTATCTTGCAAGGTTTTGGCTATAAAAAGGGGTTTCAGCAAGGAAAAAAGCAGCGAAGACTAGGATTAAATTTTGCACTTATTTTTCTTAGGATCTAGGTTCATTGTTAGCTAGAAAGAAAGTTGTAATCTTGCTTTTTAAGTTGTAGTCCAGTTTCAAAAACTTGTGAGAGAGAGGACTGAGAGCTTGTACTTGAAGGTTGAAGTGACAGCAATACAAAAGTCGGGCCGATTTCTCTTTCACTTGCAGTATGGTATACTTTATATTATGTCGTTGTTTTCTTTACTTTCCATGAGTAACTAAACACTTTTTCTGGGCTAGCTATCGAACTCTCTCATTTTTCTTCTCTTCTGTTTTTAAAAGAAAAGACCCAATGACTCATATGAATGCCTCACTAAAAGCCTTTCTTTTTTTGAAAGTGTTCTTGAAGGCACATGAGGATGGGTGTGATAGTTGAATTCACAATTCTTACATGAACATCTTTCGAATCATTTTTAATTCATTCTTGTTTCTTCGCACTTGCTGTTTTAACATTCGATTCCACGATTTCTTGAAGAAAAATACTCAACTTTCCTAAAACATATTATGTGCTTTATTCAAAGCTTTCTAAAAGATAACTCTAAGTTTTGCAAATGATCATTTGAGGGACTTAACTTTTCAAGGGAAGAAAGAACAATTGAGTAGTAAGATAGTGAGCCCAGACTTTCTCTATTAATACAAACAACAAAGAAATTTCTAAGTTTTCTAAATCACCTTCTCCAAAGTCTTTTCTGAAGTTGTAATTTTTCTTTCATTCATCTCTTTCTTTCCATTCTCTTTTTCCTAAAAAACGAACACAATTTCTTGTTTTAAACGAACCACCGAAAATCTTCCATCGCATCCCTCCTTGTGGACACGACCCGTTAGCCATAAGCTACACGGTACATTCTTAACTCATTGGTTGTTTCATTTATTTTAGCAATCAGTAGACGTTGGCCCTAGGGACATCTCGGACTCAATTAGGAGATTATCCTAAGGGGGAACGGTGTTGGAATTTGACTCCTGCCAAACCAGTGTCTAGGAAGGGGATTGAGGGCCGAAAGCCCGAAGATTGGTGGTTATTTAATTAAGGAACGTCTTTGACGGAAAACCTCCCACCAATCTTGCCCTGACCTGGCTGATTAACTTGTGGTCAAAGTCTACATTATACCTCCCGTGGACAGTCTAACCAGTTAGGAGTCGTCTAGGTCATAGGTCTACCCTAACTTAGGTTAGAATTTTTTCTTTTTTGTTTGCTTATTTGTTTGTTTGTTTGTTTGTTTTTTGTTGTTTTATTGTGTGATATGGCATATAACAACAATTTTTCCAATTTTAATTCATATTACACACCAACCTCTTTTTCAGATATTACCAACCCGGCATATCATAACTTTAACCAACCTAGTGTGCCAGATTGGTCTTATCCGAATCATTACATGCCCCAGTCCCAATACTATGAACAAGACTGGAATAATCATCACTACTCTTCACAGAGTCAACGGGGATGCAACACTCCTGAGCCATATTGTCAACCACCTGTTCAACCATTATCTTCATATACTTCTTTTACCACATCACCAATGTTTCAGTTCTCCAATGATCCATTCGATGGGTTAGAAGAAAAAGTGGATCGTTTGCAAGATATAATGAATGATCAAATTTCTAGACTTTCAAACATTCTTGAACTAACCAACCAAGTTGATAGGAACCAAGAATCATTTTATCTAGAAGACCTTGATCAAAATTCAATTTCATCACATCAATATGAACTTGATCAATCCCAATCCTTGGACAAATTGGCTAGTTTTAATTTCAATGAGATTGAATTAGATTGTGAATGTGAACCCGATCCCCAACTTTGCGATTCAGTTTTCATCTTCGAATCTATGTTGACTCCGGTATTCTTACCCAATTTGGACCAATTTTTTGAGCCAACATTTATTCCCGTACCCATAGATCATGAAATTGAATCACCCATTTTTTATGATCATCATATTGAACTTGACCAATTTCATACTTTTGAAAGTCCCATTGACAAATTGGCAACTTCTCATTTTATGAAATTGAATCCAATGAGATATATGACCTTGATTCTCAAATTTGTTGTGATCGAGTTCAAATTCCCGAATCAATATTGACTCCTGTTCAGTTACCCAATTTAGGTAATATTTTAGAGTCAGTCTTGATTCCCACACCTGTCATTCTTGAACTTGAATCACCAATAGTAAGTCACATTCCATTGTGGGAAAATGATTGTGGACTTGAGTTTTAACTTCTTGATTTGGGCCCACTTCTTGAACCAAGCTCGACTCCTGAACCTTTACTTGACTTAAGTCACCTTCCTGAGTCGGTATTAGTTCCTGAACCTATCATTCTTGAGTCCAAGTCAACCATTCTACCAAGTCACATTCTTTTGTTGGACATAGGTATAGACCATGACTCTGTGATGATTTTCTAGGACTGGTCATGTAAAGGAAGTAAGTTTCACGATAGGATCTTCCATGATCCTATTCATACTGGGGACTGTAAACATGTAAATAGAAAAGAGGTCAATAAAGGTAGGTTCCGTGAACTACCACATTATCTTGATTGGGTAGCAACGCTTGGCCCAATCAGACCACCACCGGAACCACCCCCTAAGGTAATATTTTCCTTCCCTTTCTTCTTTTTCATGCATACATGCATTCATTCATACATTGAGGAAAATGCATGAGATAAGTGAGGGGGGGGTTTACTAACATACTAACATAGGTAGATACTAAGAAAAAAAAATTGAAAAAAAGGGGGACAATACTTTGACTTATCTTTTGAAAGAAATCTAAGTTAGTCTTAAGAATTAGGAAAATCATGATTAGGATTTCTAAAAACTTGGTCAAAATAAATAAATTGTTGAATTTTTAGGTGTAGAAGGAAAAATTGAATAAGTAATTAGTCTTGATTTTTACCTTAATGAAATGTGCATACCTAATACATTGACATATCTAGGATTCTAAGACAAAGACTCTTGTGCCCTATGAAAAAATAAAATAAAAATAAAAAAAGGGAAATTCACTGATTAAGCTAGATACATGTGCCTCAAGAAGCATAAGTATTCACGCCTAAAAGTGATTTTATAAAATAAAGTCCTTGGTTTTGTGGCCTAGTTCACTCGAATTTGAGTCCGTGGGGTGTTTTCTCACCGGTGCCCTAAAACCAACCAGTTTGGGAGTCACCGACTTTAAGTTCGCTACATGGGTAGATTAGAAAGCCTAAGAAAACTAAGAAATATTATATATGTACTGACACATCTAATAGTCAATTAGTTAGGTATGAGGGCCTCATGAAGCCTTGATACTTACACGAAAGAAAATTAAATGAGTTATACATATTAAAAAAAAAAGAAGAGAAAATAATAATAAAGAGGCATGAGAGTCCAAGTTAAAGAATTCCTAGTAAAGATTCACAAGGATGCATATGACTTTTGGTAACGAAAAAGACTATACAAAAATTCAATTTTTACCCTTACCTAAAATGGATAACAATTTACTATATAAAGACTAAGTTTAAGAATGAATAAAAATGATAATCCTAAAAACTTATAGATTACTTAGTTTCTTCAAACATATTTCAAATATTTTCTTTTTTATGTATTTTGTGGGTGTAATCCGCTGAAAACCCTCACGAGACAACACTCGTCCTCTAGGGTAACCTAGAGGTTTAACGGCTTGTTGCACGTGCTAAGTGCAACCGTGATGCCTACAAAAGTGAGTTAGGATAGATTAATTTTTTTCTTTTTGATTTTTACTCGAGGACGAGCAAAAAGATAAGTGTGGGGGTGTGATAGGTAGTAAAACATGCATATTTATCACTATATTTACTATCACATTTTCATATTTATTCCTACAATTATGCACTATTACTAATGTTTTATTATTTATTGTGTGCAGGCCTTGAGTAATAAAAAATAAAGAAATAAAAGCCCAAAAGAAGCCCAAAAAGCCCATGTCCAAGCCCAATGCAAAAGTTGCAATTACCAAGTGCCAAAGTTGCAATTAAAATGTGCAAAAGTTGCAATTACTAAAAGAAGAGGAAAGAGATAGACTTCTACTTAATCCTAATCACTTGCAGGACAAGGATAAAGATAAAAGGAGGAGAGTGCAAAGATGAAATTCGTTTTAAAAGATTTGGAAGATTTGGATTTAGGGTAACTTGCTTCCCAAGTTATCCCGAATTTTCAAAATAAAGAGTCGGGATAAAACTTCAAGAAGAATATACCCAGATGGACGGACCAGAGGAGGCCACGTGCGAAAGCGCGTGGCCAAAAGGTAATCTTTGGCTGCGAAAACGCGGCCAAAGCCGTGTTTCCGCGGCAATCCAGATAAGATGGACTTTCAGTTTTCGTCGAGGAGTCGTACCGGGACTCTACTGCTTCCATCTCCTATAAATACCCCTGCAGAGCAACAGAGAAGGGTGTACAGTCCAGGGGCAGACAGAAACTAATTTAGGGTTTTCTTAGGCTGGTTTGTAGATTAGGTTTTTTATTTTCTTTTTTGTAATTTTTAATTTCTTTTTATAACTGAGAGGAGAGGATACTTTCATGGAGGAAGGAGATCAAACTTGTACTGAAGGTGACAATCGGTGTAAGTAATTTTTTCTTCTATTATTAATTGAATCAAATCAAAGTTTATTTCTTTTTTCTATTCTTTGTGTTTCCCTCTTTTATGTTTGTGGATCCATGTGAACCAAGAGCTTCGAAGGTGCCTTCTCCTTGTAAGTGCCGTTGATGGTTTATGAAGATGAACATCTACTTCCATGGTAGCGTAGCTTGCCCTTTTTATTTCGTAGTATAGATTGGAGTAGGGAAGATCTCATATTCCATGCTTCGTTCGCCTTCAAAGAAAGGTACGTCATTGACACTGTTCCAAGGTAAGCAGACGCCGAATAGGTAAGTAAGTTTTTAGTTTTTAATTTTCTTTGTTTTATTTTTAGTGTAAATCACCAAATTCCCAATTTTTTTCACACTTTCATTGTAAATATCATATCATTGTAAATATCACTTCTAGTTTCTCCATCTTCTTAATCTACCACTTTCTTTCTAACCTGACTTTAACAACTATTAGAGAACTTACTAAACAAGCTTCCATCGCTAGTCCCTCCCTGTGGATCACGACCCGCTTTGGCCCTTGCTACAGCGGATAGTATTGAGTAACTTGCACTACCTTTTCTTAAATCTAAAATTTTGTATTCTTAAAACAGAAATACTATATCTTGTGTGCAGGTAAAACCTCAATCACTCACTTAGACTTCCTCAGCGCTGATCTTGGAAGCGTCTGCACCCTCCGGTTGGGTTAGCTCCTCAATCATCTAAGCAATACTAGAGGAGGTTGCACCTTCAGTAGTAGTAGCAGTCTCTGCAAAATAACATCCAAGCAGGTATTAAAACAACGTTTGCATGATCGAAAAGAAAAGGAATGAGTGGGATAGAAAGAATACCAGCATTGATGGACTCTCCTTTCTTCTGTTTCGTGGCAAGGAGAGTCAGCATTGCTACCTCTGTATCGTCTTCAAAGAAGCGAGCCAGAAATAGCTTTTCCAAGTCGGCCCAAGTTTTGATAGAGCCGGCAGACAACTTCATGAACCATTCAACGTCAATCCCCTTGAGAGTGCCAATGATTAAATGAGCCATGATGGTATTGTTCGATACTACATTCCCGGTTTGAGATTTTAGTAGTATATATGCTAGTTCGATGACCCTATATCATCAAAAGTATATAGGGTCGGTGCCTTGAACCTTGGAGGCTAGGGAGCTGTGTCTCATACCATTGGGTAGGGTCAGACTACCCCCACATTTAAGGTTACCCCAGCGCGTAAGGGATTTGAGGCATTTCTCTAGATTGCTCATCCTCCTAGAGTGACGAGATCTGCTTTCTGAGCCATCCCCCTATTCAGATGAAGGTCTGGGGGATCGGGGTTTGAGTGCTTTTCACTCTCAGTATCCTCAGAAGAAGTGCTTTCTCCCTCCTTTTTTCCCTTGGTCATTGGACCCTTTTTCTTCTTCTTAAGCAATTGTGCTAGAATCTGCTTTAGGGTGTCGATAGATTCTTATTGAGCTAAATCAATCGAACTGTTCCCTCTGAACTTGGGCCTGCCCTTCGAATCGCTTGGCCACTTCTTTGGGAGTGCCTGCCATGTATGCGAATGCTTCTTTCTTTGTAGAGGAGTTAGAGGCCTAGGATTCCGTAATGGCGAGGTGTGCCTTGTTCACTTCAATAACCCTAGCTAGGGAATTGAAGTTCAGCAAGGCAATTGTACTAGTCAAGATGCGAGTATAATGGTACATTTTCTGATTCACTTAGCACTTCATTCAAACCAAAAGAAGGTTCATAGTCAGCTTGCCAGAGTAGATGATAGGTTGCTTTCCCTTGGGCTTGCACGGTGTAGTTCATAGACCCACCATATTTGAGGTTACCTCAGGGTACTCCACGTCAGAGAAAGACTTCTTCTTACGGGAGCGGCGTCTTTTGGCTAATTTAGCAGCTGACAGCCGATTGAAATCGACGACTTGCTCATATGAGAGTTGCACTGGCATTCAGATATTACTATCATAATGAGCCATTCACAATAGTATTGGGAAGTGATTTGATGGACACTCTTTTTTTTGTCAAGTAGTTTCTTAATCTATTGCAGGAGCATCCAAAGGAATGGTCTCAAATCTATTTCAAAGACATACCAGACTGAATGTGGACCTTGCATTTCTGTGATGAAACGCGGGTCTGAGCCTCGCGTTTTGGCAGAGTCTGCTTTAGAACGCAGACTACGCGTTGAGCAGCAAGAACGCGAGAGTCGCGTTCTGGCACAGATTGGGCGTGATGATAAGGAAGGGAGGAGTGTACTCAATTCAGAGAAAGAGGGTTTAGAGTCAACCTTCTTTGTTTGAATGTGATGGTCAAAACTCCAAGAATGTATTCACAATATTTATGTACTCCTTCCGAATCACCGTAGTAGTATGAACTATTACAGGTCGATCCTCAGGGAGAGCTCGCGATGGAAGCTTTAACGGTTAAGTGTTGAAGAGAGAAAACGAAGATTCTTCTAAGTTCAAAAGAAATAAAACAACATAGAAAAGTAAAGGAAGAATTCGTGGGGGTTGGTTTCATGAAAAGAAAGGCGATGTAAAAGAAAATGAAAAGAACTTGGAAAATTGGACTTGCTTGAAAAGAAAACTTGCTAAAGAAAACTTTGGAAAAAACTTTTAGATGAAAGAAACCATGACTAGCTAACCTTTCTAATTTGCTAACTTACTAATCTCATTATGGTGATGCATGCCTCATGTTGATTCATCGGCGAGGGTTTGTCTTGCTTGTTGGTCAAATTACTTTCCCACTTGGAAGATGAGTGTTCTTGTCGGTCTTGGCTTGTAGCCTTATTGATTCATCGGCTCCCGAGATAGAATTTCAATGGTGGAATCAAGGAGTGCCACTCAAGGTAGTGCTAAGGAGTAAGATACAAGATTCATTAGTCATTCAAGGCCATACTCAAGCTAGCATTGAAGTAAGAAAATTGTACTACAAACCAATAGCAAAGTTAGGTGATCCATCTCCATGTTCCATCAAGGCACTTGTTCTAAAGACAAGGCTCTAAATGAGGCTCTCATGAATCATATGGAATTACAACAAGCACTTGCCAAGAATGAAAGTAACTCAACTTCATTGGGGATGAAAGAGACTCAAAATTTGCAAAATTAAAAGTTAGCAATTACCCAAGAGTTAGAAGGTAGCAAAGTTAGTGGTTAGCTAGTCATGTTAGAAGTTTATGTAGACATTGCCATGGAAAGAAAACAACAATTCATAGTAGAATAAAAATGCAATGAAAGTAAAGCTTGAAGAAAGTAAAGTAAGAAAGTAATGCACTAGAAATTGCAAAGATGAGAAGAGAGATGGATAAATCCTTGCTTCAAGTTGTCACCCCTTGATTACAAGCTCTCACACTCTTTCTTTCTCTTTTTGCAGAATTTCTAGGAGGAAGAAGGAGATTACAAGAGCACTAAAAAACTAGAGAAAAATCCCTACACTCTTCTCTAAAATACAAGCTCTCACACTCCAAGTCTCTCCTCCCTTCTCGCAGAGGCCCTGGTGGTCTATTTATAGGCTTTAGAAGAGGAGGCTCCCAAATCTAGACCGTTGGATCAAATCGCTGGCTCAACGGCCAGATCCTGCCGCGGATCCGCGGCCAGAGCCGCGTTTCCGCTGCAGAATCTTGGCCGTTGCGCCAACGAATTCTGTTGCCGTTCTGTTGGAGTCTGTTGGCCTCGTGGATCTTCTAGAAGGCTAAGTGTATACGTGGATGACTCCAGATCTGGGCTAGACTTTTGGGCTTTTCTTTTTGCTTTTAATTAATCCCTTTAATTCTTGATAAATCCTTGATTATGGGCCTTCCTCTCCATTAATGTGGACCTGCAATTTTAGAGAGAAAAACATAAAAAACCTCATTTTTATTTATATAAAGCATGATATGGAAGTGGAAAATGATGCAAAAATGAATAACAATCACACCCCCATACCTTGCTTTTGCTCGTCCCCGAGCAAAAAGAAAAAGAAAGAAAGAAAGAAAAATCCTAACTAAATTATTAAACCACTTTCGCAGGTGACACGATTGCACTGAACACGTGCAACAAGCCGTTAAACCTCTAGGTTACCATAGAGGAGGAGTGTTGTCTCCTGAGGGTTTTCAGCGAATTGCACCCACAAAATCCATAAAGAAAATGAGAAAAATGTTAGTGAAAATTTTGATTCATATTTTTCAAGAATCTTACTTGATCTTATAGGTTTCAGGTTGCCCTAAACTCGTCATTCTTTTTATAAGTGTCTATTTAGAGTTTTGTCTTTAACTTAGGTTAAGTTTTTAAGGAAAAGATCAAAGACCGGATTTTGCATCAATCCTAGTATATATATATCTATAAATATGAAGCATCTTTCTCAGACTAAGTTCATTTATTTACTAATATATACAATATATATATATATATATTTTCAATATACATTTATTTATTTTTCTTAAGCTTCCTTAGGCTTTCTAATTTACCCATGTAACCAGCCTCTTACCGATGACTCCCAAACCAGTAGGTCTTAGGGCACCAGATGAAGATACATCCCTAAGGTTCAAGGACTCGAGTAAACTAGGCCACGAATACTAAGGTCTTAACCACCTTTAGGCGTGACTGGACATGCTTCTTAAGGCACGGCTAACCAGCTTAATTAGTGGCTAAGTATTTATTTAGTTATTTATATTTATTTATATTTTTTTTCTTTTTTCTTTTTTCTTTTATTTTATTATATATATGTAAATAAAGTCACAAAGTCTTTGATTAATCTCTCAATATGTTTAATGTATATATCCTAAAGAAAGAATTAAAATCTAGTTATCTTTCTTATCCTTTTTTACTTAACCTAAAAATCCAACAAAACTCTTCTTTTCGACTTATAATTAGAAATCATAGTTAAGAGTTTCCTTAATCCCTAAAGTCAAGTTTGATTCTTTAAAAATGGATCAAAAATTTCTTTCTCTCTCTTTATATATATATATATATTTTCTTTTTTCTAAAAAAAAGTAAAATCTAAAGAAAATAAAAAAATCTACAAAGAAAGAAAATGAAAAATCTACAAAGAAAGGTAAAATCTAAAAGAAAATAAAAATCCTAGAAAGAAAATGAAAATCCTAAATTAGAATCTACCCCCCATACCTATCTCATGCATTGTCCTCAATGTATGCAAGATAAAATATGCACGAAATAGGCAAAGGTACAAAATCACTCCCTTCGTCGTTTTGGACCAGCGGTGGTGCTAGGTCCAGCCGACTGTGAACGCTGCAGCCCAGACTCAATACGATCCAACCTAGAGGATTGCTCCTCTACTTTCTTCCTCAAACGAACCTGTCCCCTAAAAATCTTTTTCATGCCCTTTCAAAGGGTGGACATGAAGGCACAGGAGTCCGCAGGGGGGTCCTGATGCCAGAATGCAGGTTCATCTTCCTCCTCTAAACTTTCCTCAGAAGAGGACTCTACCGGCACATCCTCGGGTTGGACACTAGGGGTCCAGACCGCATGTAAGCAACTATTGTAAGAACTAGTGGGTCTCTCTTCTGTAACAAACACCCGGTCATAAGAGTCAAAGACAACGTCCGATAGGAAAGTCCTATACAGACGCGTAATCAGAGTAGCATGTGAGTGTTTAGCACCCCGAGTGCGTGAGGAGTTTGTAATTATGGAATGGAAGATGGTCCTGTTGAGGCAGACCGTGTGCTGCCTCGTCATAAGGTCATGGATAATGTGTAACACTGGGTGGTTAAATAAAGTGGTATGGTCTAAACCTAAGATATTGCGTTGAACCCATCGGCCAACGCAATATACATTTCGGAATGTGGTGCTGGCTTTAAGCCCGCGGTCTTGCTCGGTGCAGCGAGCCCCCATAATGGTCATATAATCAATAAGTTGAAGGGGGTCGCTATGCTATGGGTAAATAGAGACATGCGTGAGTTCCTCAAGGAGAGGAAGCGTGATAAAAATGTCTCCTAAGGGCATGTGGACCGTGAATTGATACGTGTTTAAATCAACAGATGCATGATCAATAGCATTATAGAATGAGGTGACTAACTCGGGGCAATAGTATGCATCATTATAATTGTTATCATACACAAGCGTGTACCAATCCCATGCACGTATCCTATCTATGAATATGTTCCCGTACCCATTGAGATCACAGAATATGTTCGAAAAATCCTTCTCAGCAAATACACTCTGTGCCATGTTAACAATGTAAATCAAAACAGTAAATGGGAGATGGAAAATCAAACCGCTCTCGGAAAATGTGGGGAACAATCGGATTAGCAGAGGGTACGAGATGAGGAATTGGGATGATCGGGCACCAGATCGGTCACCAGCGCAGGAAATCGACAGGAAAAGAATTTGGCGGCGCTCTAGCAGATCAAGGATGGCCGCGGATCCGCGGCAAATGTCACGCAAACGCGGCTGACAGACAGACTCTGAGGAAGAGGGAAATTCTTTGGGCGGCGTTGGAAGAGTTGTTTTCAGATCAGGGAAGCGTTTTGGGTTTGAGGAGAAAAAGGTAAGGTAGAGAGAATTTATAAGGAGGTGAAAGGTAGAAGTTCCAAAATAACCCTAGGTGAGATGGAATATTTACAAACCTAGGATTCTTTGAAAAAGAAGTTAGGAAAAAGTGGATCTCTTGATGCCAATTAGCACCAAAGTCCAGAGTTTTTGAAGTTTTATGTTTATTTTTTATTTTTATTTTTATTTACAAATGGGGTCCCGAAATAATATGCATGGAAATCAGGGAAACTGTACAGATGAAATGGTCACATATATACTGGGTCACAAAGACCCAGTTCATGAATTTCTTGTGACACAAATTCAGTGGTAAAAAATGGCTTCAAACGTTGACCGTTCACAGTGAATTTATTGCCATTTCTCGGATCAAGAATCTCAATAACACCGTGTGGGTAGACTTTTTGCACAATGTAAGGTCCTGACCACCTGGTTTTCAATTTACCCGGGAAGAGGTGGAGTTTTGAGTTGCACAACAGAACCTTTTGTCCTGAGACAAAAATTTTTCGGTGAATGGATTTATCATGAAAGAGTTTGGTTCTATGTTTTGTTATCCGAGCATTATCATATGCCTCATTTCTCAGCTCTTCTAGCTCGGATATTTGTAATTTCCTCAAGGCACCGGTTTTATCTAAATCCAAGTTCAGTTGCTTTATAGCCCACATAGCCCGGTGTTCCAACTCCACAGGCAAGTGACAAGGTTTTCTAAATACAACTCGATATGGAGACATACCGAGGACAGTCTTGTAAGCGGTCCTGTATGCCCATAAGGCATCAGTGAGTTTGATGGACCAGTCTTTACGGTTCTGTCCAACGGTCTTCTCTAAAATGAGTTTTATTTGTCTATTAGTGACTTCCACTTGCCCGTTGGTCTGAGGATGGTATGCCGTGGATAATTTGTGAGAAATAGAGTATTTGCGCATTAGGGCTTCAAAAGCCCGATTGCAGAAATGACTCCCATTGTCACTTATTATCGTACGGGGGGCTCCGAAGCGAGAAATGATATTTTCTCGTAAAAACTTAATGACAACTTGGTTGTCATTTGTTCTTGTTGGAACTGCTTCAGCCCATTTTGAAACATAATCTACAGCTACCAAAATGTATTGGTTGTCATAGGACAGAGGAAAGGGTCCCATAAAGTCGATGCCCCAAAGATCAAAGATTTCGACCTCCAGAATGGGTGTAAGGGGCATCATGTCTTTCCGTGTAATTCGACCCGTCATTTGACACCTGTCACATAGCTTGCAGAAAGTATATGCATCCTTAAAGAGAGTGGGCCAGTAAAATCCACTCTGAAGTACTTTCTCAGCAGTTTTTCGTGGACCAAAATGTCCACCGCCAGCGAGTTTGTGACAGAACGTCAAGACACTCTGATGTTTATCCTTAGGAAGACACCTTCGTATTATTTGGTCAGGACAATATTTGAATAAATATGGTTCATCCCAAAAGAAGAACCGCATTTGACTCATGAAGCGGTGTTTGTCCTGGCCTGACCAATGAGAAGGTGTTTGCCCGGTAGCAAGGTAATTTGCTATGTCAGTATACCAAGGCTCTCCACACATTACAAAAATATGTTCGTCAGGGAAATTGTCATTAATTGGTATTTTCTCCTTTGGTGCATTGGGGATTCTAGACAAGTGATCAGCTACCACATTCTCAACGCCCTTTTTATCCTTAATCTCTAGATCAAACTCTTGCAAAAGAAGTATCCATCAAATAAGTCTTGCCTAACATCCTTCTTTTGCATTAAGTATTTTAGGGCGGAGTGATCGGTGAAAATAGTCGTCCTGGGCCCTAGCAGGTATGGGCGAAATTTCTCCAACGCAAAGACAACAACCAAAAATTCCTTTTCAGTAGTTATGTAATTGAGTTGGGCATCATTCAGCGTTCTGCTAGCATAGTAAATTACGTGTTGCCTAGTATCAATACGCTGCCCTAAAATAACGCCGATAGCAAAGTTTGAGGCATCACACATAATCTCAAATGGCTTGGTCCAGTCAGGTGCAGAAATGATAGGTGCTGAGACAAGTCTACACTTAAGTTTCTCCCAGGCTTGTGAACATTCTTCATCGAATTTAAAGGATACATCTTTTCTTAAGAGATTTGTCAAAGGTCTAGCAATTTTGCTAAACCCTTGAATGAATCGTCTATAGAATCCGGCGTGCCCTAAAAATGATTGAATGTCTTTTAAGCATGTTGGTTCAGGGAGCTTTGTTATGATTTCCACTTTAGACTTGTCCACCTCAATTCCTTTACGTGAAATTTTGTGCCCAAGAACGATTCCTTACTTGACCATAAAGTGACACTTTTCCCAGTTAAGTGTCAAGTTTTTTTCCATGCAACATTGTAGAACAAGCTTAAGATGGTACAAGCATTGTTCAAAGGAATTGCCATAGATCGAAAAATCATCCATAAAAATTTCCAAGAATTTCTCCACCATGTCTGAAAAGAGGCTCAGCATGCAACGTTGAAACGTTGCTGGAGCATTGCATAGGCCGAAGGGCATTCTTCGGTAAGCAAATGTTCCAAAAGGACAGGTGAAGGTGGTTTTGTCTTGATCTTCGGGAGCTATGGGGATTTGGTTATATCCTGAATATCCATCCAGGAAACAATAGTACTCATGTCCCGCTAATCTTTCAAGCATCTGATCAATGAACGGAAGTGGAAAATGGTCTTTACATGTGGCGGTGTTCAACTTTCGGTAATCGATACAAACTCGAATCTTCGTTGGAAGACGTGTTTGTACCAATTCTTTCTTCTCGTTTTCCACCACAGTAAATCCTGCTTTTTTAGGAACAGCATGGACTGGACTGACCCATTGGCTATCTGATATGGGATAGATAATCCCATTGTCTAACAGTTTCAAGATCTCAGCTCTGACAGCGTCTTGCATTATGGGGTTCAGTCTACGCTGTGGGTCTCGTTTTGACTTAGCATCTTCCGTTAAATGAATCCGGTGTTGAGCTATAGAAGAACTAATTCCTTTTATGTCAGCATGGTCCAACCAATGGCTTCTCGATTCTCCCTTAATACAGTACGAAGATCCTCTTCTTGTTGCTTTGTTAGATGGGATGCAATGATTACGGGACAGGCTTCCTTCTCATTCAAGTACTTGTACTTGAGATGGTTGGGAAGAACCTTAAGCTCAGAAGAAGGGACAGGATCTATCACTGGCTGTTCTTGGTGTAAGGGAAGAATAGGAGTGGTATTAGTGGCCCATTCCACAGTAGACTCAACAATCTGATCAAGGTTGAAGTCATCAGACTCCAACTCAAATTCCTCTTCAGATTCATACTCTACCTCCACATCATGCTCACTTGTTAAACCTTCTATCAAGTTCACTTCGAAAGAATCATTATCCAAATCCCAAGGTTGTTTTCCCAGATGGAAAACATTCACCTCTTTTGTCATATCTCCGAAGGTTAGACGCATCGAGCCATTCCTACAGTTGATGATTGCATTTGCGGTGCTAGGAAAGAGCGTCCGAGAATGACAGGTGTCTGTGCTCTGTGATTTTGTACGGGTTGCGTCTCAAGGACAATGAAGTCTATAGGGTAAATGAATTCCCCAACCCGTATTAAAACATCTATAATCTCCCCTTTGGGAATCTTTACAGAGCGATCAGCCAATTGTATCGTAACTTTGGTCGGACGGAGGTCGCCTAAGCCTAGTTGCTGATACACAGAAAAGGGGAGAAGATTGATACTGGCTCCCAAATCAAGTAATGCCCTATTGATTGTAGTCTGTCCTATGATACAAGAGATAGTTGGGCTTCTTGGGTCCTTGTACTTCATAGGAATTGGACCAGTGAGCAGCTCACTAATGTTTGAAGCTAAGAAGACTTTCTTAGGGACATTTGCTTTCCTCTTCTTGGTGCACATTTCCTTTAAGAATTTGGCATATGATGGAACTTGTTGTATTGCATCAAGAAGAGGTACATTGATTTGGACCTGATTGAACATTTCTCTTATCTTCTCCATATGAGCATTCAGCTTTTGATTTGCTAGCCTATTTGGAAATGGTACAATAGGCTTATATGGTTGCTCATTAGTCTTTTCTTTCTCTTTGGATTTGGAAGTGGAAGGTTGTGTACTTGAAGAAGAATTGTCTTGAATTGGTTGGACTGGAACAGATGGTGTTGGTTTTGACATAGATTTGGTGGGTTGATTTGAAACCTTGTTATCTACCCGCTTCCCGGATCTTAAGATATGGACAGTGTTGTAGATATGAACAGTGTTGCATTGATTGGGGCCCATGTCTTCAACTTCATGCAGAGGGAAGTGATTTTTTGGATTGGGCACTGGCTGGCTTGGTAGCATTCCTTTTTGTCATTCATTCAGAGAATTAGCCAATTGTCCTATCTGGACCTGTAATTTGCTCATATCTTGGTGGTGGGTTTTAGACTGGGTTTCTATCATTTTTTCCAAATCTGATATTCTTTTGTCTGGATGATTTTGTGGTGTATGTTGCTGATACGTGGGCTGGAAGTTAGATTGGTAATGTGGTGGATTCTGATATGACTGGAATTGTGGTGGACTCTGGTATGAGTGAAAATTTGGTGGATTCTGGTGGTAGTTTGGTTGATGAGACTGAGCAGAGTATTGATGTGAAAATGGTTGCCTAGGTTGCTCAGGACCAGACTGACTCCATGAAAAGTTTGGATGGTTTCGCCATCCCGGATTGTACGTTTTGGAGTATGGATTATAATTGGGTCTGGTGTATGCGGCATTCGTGTTCTCCTGATACATTTGAGACTGGTAAACAGGACACTTGTCGAACAGATGGTTGAGATCTTGACAATAGGTACAACCCTGGTTGACCACAGGTGATGGGTTGACCACAGGTGATGGGTTGACCTGGTTCACAGCAGAAGATTCCCTTGATTCAAGCAGTTCTATCCTCTTCATCAGTTGTGTGATTTTAGCCTCGGCAGCTATAGAGGATTTTATTGAATGCATACCGGTTCTGGAAGTGGTGGGAGTGGGTTTATCTGGGCATGACTCCCACTGAATTGTTTTCTCAGCTAAGGCTTCAAAGAGATCCCACTCCTGACCTTCATCTTTCTTTAAAAATTCTCCTTGGCACATGGTTTCAAGGAGAGTTTTTGTTGGGTAATCAAGTCCGTCATAGATAATTTGGCACTGTCGCCATTTCTCTATATCGTGATGAGGACATAGGGCTAGTAGGTCTTTGAAGCGTTCGAAATATTTTCAGAATGGTTCATTGGATTCCTGCTTGAATTGCATAATGTTTTTCCTCATGAGGTCTGTTTTGTGAATGGGATAAAACTTTTTAAGAAAGACTTTTATAAAATCATCCCATGAAGAAATCGAGCTGACGGGAAGATTGTAAAGCCATTTCTTGGCTATGTCTTTTAGCGCAAAAGGTATGAACCTTAGTCTAACAGCGTCCTCAGTTAATTGGGAAATCATCATCATCAAGCATACTTTTTCAAACTCTCGAATGAAGAAATACGCATCCTCGGATTCTAAGCCATAAAATCAGGGAAGAGTGTTTATGAATTGTGGCTTCAGCTCAAAATTATTTCCAATGGTCACAGGGAGAAGAATGCAGGATGGAAGTAAAGTGCGGATCGGGTAGAACTTGTCTTGAAGCGAAGTGTTATTTGCTATTATTGGGATTATGTCAAGTGTTGGTGTTTGTGCAAGTGTAGAAATTCTAACAAGTCTTGCAGAATCTGGATCCCGGTACCACTCTTGCATATACAATCAAAAACAACGTTCACCGATCACACCAGTGAAAGAAAAAAATAAAAATAACAAACAAGAAGAAAAAAAAAATCAATCACAAGCTATCTAGGATACTTGGACCTAGATGACTCCTAACTGTTCGATGAACCGAAGAAGGTTGTTGCTTGAATCAGACCACAGCTAATCAGCCAGGTAGGGACAAAATACGGTGGGAGGTATCCGTGCGTAAGCAACGGGCCTTAATTACGCCAAACCACGGTATCTTCGAGGCTTAACCTCTTAATCCCCAGCCTTAGACACTGATTTGACAGGAGTATGAATCAACAGCAATTTCCAACTTCAGCCGATCTCCTACTGAGTTCGGATGTCCTTAGGGCCAACGTCTATCAGATTTTATTAAAAGCTTGGGATTGTTAGTGCTTGGAAAATGATTTTTGGGCCAAGGAAAGGGTGATAAAATCCCCACCTTATCTTATTTATTGGGTGATGCCCTTAAAATCAATTTTGTGCAAGTGTACAGTATATGCAAACAAGGTTCAATCAAAGTGATGTAAATCAACCAAGAAGTGAGTCCTATTCGATATGCAATGCGAACGTACCTTGCTCTAGCACTCTTCAACAGTAAAGTAAATGAATTGAAAAGACACGTGTCTAACAATGCAAACGTTTAATCAATTTTTATCTTTACAACAAATGTTTTACTGTTGATTTTATTAGCAGGATCTTGGCGAAAGCATACAAGAAATTAGAATTGCAGCAGCTGTATTTTTGCAAAGCAAGCAACCCTGCACAAAAACAGATTAGTAGTCAATTCATCATTGCCGTGGATCCGCGACTTTGGCCGAGAAAACGCGGCAACTCTGAGGGTACTTGGTCTCTGCTTTCAAGAGCAGAGGCCCAAGACCACTTATATGTTACTGCAATGCTTTGTTTCCTGTTTCTTCAACCTATAACCTGCAACAGAGAAGAAAATTCGTTTAGTTCTTCAATTAAATGTAAACCATTGCTCTCCCCGGCAACAGCGCCAAAAATTTGATAAGGAAGGGAGGAGTGTACTCAATTCAGAGATAGAGGGTTTAGAGTCAACCTTCTTTGCTCGAATGTGATGGTCAAAACTCCAAGAATGTATTCACAATATTTATGTACTCCTTCTGAATCACCGTAGTAGTATGAACTAGTACGGGTCGATCCTCAGGGAGAGCTCGCGATGGAAGCTTTAACGGTTAAGTGTTGAAGAGAGAAAATGAAGATTCTTCTATGTTCAAAAGAAATAGAACAACATGGAAAAGTAAAGGAAGAATTCGTGGTAGTTTGGTTTCATGAAAAGAAAGGCGATGTAAAAGAAAATGAAAAGAACTTGGAAAATTGGACTTGCTTGAAAAGAAAACTTGCTAAAGAAAACTTTGGAAAAAACTTTTAGATGAAAGAAACCATGACTAGCTAACCTTTCTAATTTGCTAACTTACTAATCTCATTATGGTGATGCATGCCTCATGTTGATTCATCGGCGAGGGTTTGTCTTGCTTGTTGGTCAAATTACTTTCCCACTTGGAAGATGAGTGTTCTTCTCGGTCTTGGCTTGTAGCCTCATTGATTCATCGGCTCCCGAGATAGAATTTCAATGGTGGAATCAAGGAGTGCCACTCAAGGTAGTGCTAAGGAGTAAGATACAAGATTCATTAGTCATTCAAAGCCAAACTCAAGCTAGCATTGAAGTAAGAAAATTGTACTACAAACCAATAGCAAAGTTAGGTAATCCATCTCCATGTTCCATCAAGGCACTTGTTCTAAAGACAAGGCTCTAAATGAGGCTCACATGAATCATATGGAATTACAACAAGCACTTGCCAAGAATGAAAGTAATTCAACTTCATTGGGGATGAAAGAGACTCAAAATTTGCAAAATTAAAAGTTAGCAATCACCCAAGAGTTAGAAGGTAGCAAAATTAGTGGTTAGCTAGTCATGTTAGAAGTTTATCTAGACATTGCCATGGAAAGAAAACAACAATTCATAGTAGAATAAAAATGCAATGAAAGTAAAGCTTGAAGAAAGTAAAGCAAGAAAGTAATGCACTAGAAATTGCAAAGATGAGAAGAGAGATGGATAAATCCTTACTTCAAGTTGTCACCCCTTTGATTACAAGCTCTCACACTCTTTCTTTCTCTCTTTTGCAGAATTTCTAGGAGGAAGAAGGAGATTACAAGAGCACTAAAAAACTAGAGAAAAATCCCTACACTCTTCTCTAAAATACAAGCTCTCACACTCCAAGTCTCTCCTCCCTTCTCGCAGAGGCCCTGGTGGTCTATTTATAGGCTTCAGAAGAGGAGGCTCCCAAATCTAGACCGTTGGATCAAATCGCTGGCTCAACGGCCAGATTCCTCCCGCGGATCCGCGGCCAGAGCCGCGTTTCCGCGGCAGAATCTTGGCCGTTGCGCCAACGAATTCTGTTGTCGTTCTGTTGGAGTCTGTTGGCCACGTGGATCTTCTAGAAGGCTGAGTGTATACATGGATGACTACAGATCTGGGCTAGACTTTTGGGCTTTCCTTTTGCTTTTAATTAATCCCTTTAATTCTTGATAAATCCTTGATTATGGGACTTCTTCTCCATTAATGTGGACCTGCAATTTTAGAGAGAAAAACATAAAAAACCTCATTTTTATTTATATAAAGCATGATATGGAAGTGGGAAATGATGCAAAAATGAATAACAATCACGTGAGTCTCACTAGTAATAGGAATGCGAGAATTATGTTCTGGCATAGATTGAATGCGAGTCTCACATTTGGGAGAAAGAACGCGGATCTCACGTTTAAATGTTAAGACGCGTTATAAGAACGCAAGTCTCGTGCTGCATTAGAGAAACGCATGTATGAGCTTCACACTCTGTATCTACAGAACAGATTGCAACTTCAAAATCTTCGATTTGTTATTATTGGGTGTGACACCTTCATCGACATTCAGTATTCTGATTGAGTCTCAAGGGCAGCTAAGAACTCCTGGTAAGCTGAAATTGCAGAGTTTGGAGTAGAGAGAGATGGCAGGATTGGCCTTCCTCATCATTTTGTCTGTGAGCTACCATACTGGTCATGCGGGTCTCCTGAGAGACATTGATGCTGGCCGTATGGGCTACATGGGAGGTTTTTAGAACCTCACTGGACATAGCGCTGCTTGCGTTGTGAGCAATGGCGTAGGCCACTTTTGAAAAAGTCTCTGAAGAGACTTGAAAGCGGGTCCCCGAAGAGACTCTATTGTACTGCCCGTTGCTTTTGGGCTTTTAGAGCCCGAAAAAAATCTTCAAATTTTCCTTTGTTGACTTTGATGATGAGCGACTCAACCGTTGATCTAATGAACTTAATGTCAGCGTTAGTAGAGAAACTGATCCCCAGCGGAGTCACCATCTTTTGTTTCATCAAAAATATGCGAAGTAAAATGCTTATTATTTGCAAAGAATATTACAATGGATACAATCTGATTACAAAAGAGGGGAGGATATTTAAATCTCCTCCTGGATTCTTCGTATGGCGATGAAGAGTAAATCTTGTTCGCCGTTGACCGGCCGAACGACAAGTTTCTCTTGGACCGTTTTGAGGATGCAAAATAATTCCACTTGAACACGGTAAGTGTTGGAGTTCTTTTGAAGAAAAAATTTCTTTCTCTCTCTCTCTCTCTTTTTGAATGCTCAAAGTTTCTGAACTTTGTAATTGTATTGCTCCTTAAAAAAAAAAAAACAACCGCCCCCAATTCAATAGCTTTCATAGCTATTTATAGGAGTGTTTAGGAGTAAAATTATTCCTAGAAGCCCTCCATAATGGAGATCAACTCTCCATATTATGTGGGTGTTAGTTGACCTAGTGATGGGGTAGTTACAACAGAAATGCGACCCTCGTAAGTTTTGTTCTATTGTTGAAACGTGGAGCTCTCAGGTCCGCGTTTGAATTGAGACACGGAGTTGACCGAGGTCAGCATTTGAGTTGGAACACGAAGTTGTCTGAGGTTTGCGTTCGAGTTGGAACGTGACTCTGGATAAGATACTCGTTTGAGTTGGAACACGACTCTAGTTGAGATCCGCGTTTGAGTTGGTACGCAACTCTAGCTGAGATCCGCGTTTGAGTTGGAACACGAATCTGGTTGAGATCTGCATTTTAAACGGGAACACTAGATAGACTCAGGTCCGCATTTACTATTAGGCGTGAGGTTCGAGTTTGAGCTGAAACATGACCTTCGTGTTGGAGTGAGATTCGTGTCTGAGGACTTGTCCTTAGTGATTTTTAGATAGTCTACAGCGGTAATTACGTTGAACGTAATAACGTTTAGCACTATGCGCTAGCTTCTCTCCAGCCTTGCTTAGCTCTGCTTAATTGTTCGCTTGTCTGCTCGCCGACTTTATTTCTGTCTTGCTCAGCCTCCGGGCTTCACTACTTTACCGATAGATTGGTTGTTATATGTTACTGTGTTTAAATGCGTGTGTTTGGTACTAACACCTTTGTAGGTACTTATTCTGCCTTCGGGGCTATTCGCCCTTTGGTCTCTCGCCCACTTCCTCGAAAGAGGGAGTGCGTTCAGACATCAGATCTTTTAGCTAGTCTGGTAAGCGGACCTAACGCTCAGTGCTTTATCGCTAATTCTGTCCGAGTGTAATTATGCCGTGAGTGCGGCTTCACCACGGGTGATGCGGAGCAGTTTACCCGCACCATTCGCGTGCGTTAGCTTCACCGAGAGCGGTAGCCACGCCGAACGTGATGGCGTCTAGTAGTGTACATTAGCTTCACTCCAGCCTTGCTTAGCTCCGCTTGGATGATCGCTTACTTGCATGTCCGCTTGCCACCTTGATAATTTAATTATTATTCTTTCTGTGATCGTTGTGAAGAGTTTGAAATCTTTAGTTTTACTGTTTTCTAAAACTATTTTATTTTCTTGTATTTGTACCAATCTCCTACATTGGTACCATTTTTTTGTATTCATACCGATCTCCTGTATCGGTACTGTTTTCTTTTATTATGTTATACAATAGTTGATATCTATTGTGTCATCACCTGTCATACAATTACTTAACACCTGACACTTGTATGATATCACCTAACATCTGATATGGTACACTTGACTCATGATTATCACATTATGAGAATATAATACCTGATAACCTGTTATACTCATGTACTCCAATACACCTGTACTCTTAATACTCCTGACATGCTCCTACTCATTCCCGTACACTGATAATGATAAAAAACTATAAAAAGAACAACTCGTATCAGGTAAGGGAGAAATTGATGGATTTCAAATGGTGAATATGTTTACATTGGTATTAGTTTGTTATAAAACTAAAACTTTTAGTTCTACCTGAGGGCCACCAGGTGTTTCGAGGGGAGCGCTGGCTCCCTACCTCCTATTATATTTCTGAATGGGCATACAATAAGACCCACCTCCTATACGCCTTGCGGCCGGTTCTGTACACCAGTAACGGAATACCCTGGATCATGGTCCGGGCATGCATGGGACCCATTGTAAATGTCCCCGTTGATTTCAGCATCAGTTTCCAATAACAATCTCGACTTACTCATATATGGAGGTATGTGGGATGGAACGTACGCCTGTACACATACTTAGATATACGGGTCGGGCGAGTAATAATATAAGATGCTAATTAATAATTCATTATGTTGTTTTGCAATTTGGGTCGTATACATTCAGATTACGGTAACATGAGACATAAAGTATATAGATGAGGGTTTCTTTATTTGCATTATTCCTTCGACGTACTAGTCTTATGAAACTGTAAACTGAGCCTGTACAGGTAGTTTTGCTTGTATTCGGTATTATCAAATTTATTAGTTTTCTATCAGTTTTATGTTGTTTTCTTAGTTTAGAAAACAACTCGGGTTATATGAACTCAGGATACGGTGATGTGAGGCATAAGGTACATATATGAGGATTTTCTTATTTGGATTATTCTTTTGATGTAGTAATCTCATAGATCGGTAATTTTGACATATATAACTGGTTTTGCCACATTTTCTTTACTTGCTGCCTCATTGCCTTCTCCTGTATGTATGTGCTCACGACACAGTTTTCAATACATGATTTTGACTCGGATTTATCGATACATGTATGCTTGTCCTCGTACACCACTTGCCACTCATCTTGCCACTCATTGGGGAATTTCTGACTCCCCTGGACCTTGGTTCAGATCATGAAATTTCGACCGCGATGGACTTCTAAGTGGCCAGAGTTGCGCAGCGGTAGCGTCGTGGATTAGCAATTGACCTATTCAGGCTCCATCTTTCCAGGCCCCCCTGCTCGTCTCTCTAGTTTTCCTTTTGCAGCTTGTAAGCTTCATTAGTAGTACTTATAATTGTATATCTCGTTATATTCTCGCATTTGCGCCTATCAGTGATGTAATATTCTGATAATATTGTGTCACATACTTTTGTATTCTGATTCTTACCTTTATTAATGCTTAGAATATATATGTGAGGGTATTTTCGACCTACATATATACGTCGTAGTAGCGTCTCTGTACCCGCAAGATCGGGGCATTACATAAGCCTTCGCCAATGATCCGTGGTAAGTAATGGGCCAAAGTGGTAAGTAAATTTTTATTTCTTTCCTTTCATTTTCTAGTTTAGAAACACTTCTTAAAACCAACTTTTTATTCTTTCTCCGTTCTTCTTTCTTTTAACTTAGTTTTTCTTTTCTTTTGAGAACACTAATAATTTCATCTTCTTCTTTTCTTCTTCTAACTTCTTTTCTTTTTCTTTTCTAAAAACTTAGAAGAAAGATTCTAACCAATATTAGTAACTTAAGACAACTTACTAAAAGCTTTAATCATAGTCCCTCCTTGTGGGTCACGACCCACATAGCCACTTGCTATAGCGGAAGGATTGAGGAACCTTGCATTATCTATTATCTATTTCTAAACTTCTATTTTTCTATGCACAGGTTTTCCCCAATCATCAATCAACACAATCGAATCAATTTTCTTGGGCTTACTCGCCCTTAAAAGAATTCTTAGATATTTGAGGGGTAAGTATCCTCCACACAGTCAAAAGGAGGCGAAAATACAAATGGCTTGGGATCTTTGTCCGAGCGGTAGGAGGGTACTCTTATGGAAATTGATCCTTAGGCCTAACCAAGCATCGAAACATCAAAGAAGCATAGCCTCCTCCTTGTATGACCAAATAATAGGGTGTTATCTGTGTACTGTAGGATCAAGACCCACCAGGAAGCATATTGTGTTAGGGTTAAGTGTGCACAGTTAGGGAAAAATTGAATTTTCCATAGTGGCCAATTGGGCCTTTTATTTTAATCCCAGGGACATAGGAAGGATAGTTGTTTAAATACCAATTATTCATTCCCCTATTGTTATGAATTAATTGTTATGGGTCAGGTACACCCACATACATGCTTACCGTGCCGCTCGCCTCACCATGTCGCACCGGCACATGCCGCGACGCGGTATGTGCTCAAGTGAGCGAATTAATTTTTATTTCTTTTTATTCTAACCATTTAATTGCAATTATTGCTGTCTGTTGCTATATTTAATTTTGAATGTTCAAATCTGGAGACACTGGATATGTTTACATTAAAGTAACTATTACACACGTGTAACTGTTGAATGGGGGTGAAAATCACCTATAGGGGTGAATAGGTGATAATGCTAATCGAATGCGGAAAGCAACAACTTTAACAAACATTCCGAAAGGTCCATCAAAAATAAGAAGTGAAGCCGGTTTTCCAATTAAGGGCTCTAGAGCTTCTCCTCTTAATTCTTTTAGATAAGAGTTGAGGTGCATAATTGCCTTCTTATTTATAAAGGATAAATCGATAATCCAACAAACAATAGATATAGAGCAATATAGTAATACAAACACAATATGATCACAAGAAAATAAACAATAAGAGTAGAAGCAAGAGTGAGAAACAAGGCAATCGAAAATACAAGATGTTTGTATCGAGGTTCGAGCAATTTGCTTTACGTCTCCAGTTTCACCGCATTAAGGAATTCTACTATCCACCAAGGATCACCAAAAAGGTACCATAAGTACATGGTCTACACAAGACTCAGAGTACATTACTCCAATCTTCTATCTTCTATACAAGAGGTAGTACTAAGCCAATAAAGTTCACAAGCTTTTGGTAACCACAAATATCACAAACGCTTTATACAACTTCCTAAAGTTTTGAGTGGAGAAATGAAACTCAAGAAGTTTGTGTGAGAGAAAATTTAGTTGAGAAAATTAGACTTTAAAGCTAAAAACTTGTAGAGATTGATTTGGAATTAAGAGCACTTGAAACTTAGAAACTTGAAAGAAAAAACTAGATTTTTCTTTAAAAAGTTTGATTTCAAAACTTGTATCAAAACTTGTTCTTTTTCTTCCTCTATAATGACCCATATATATAGGCAATGGTAAATATCATTAAAGAGCTAACCCAGTTATTAAAACACAAATAAAATTCTAATAAAATAAAATATACCCGTTTGAGAATAAGACAAAATAGTTTAAAAAGAGAAAAACTCGTTTTATTTGAAATATAGCCTAAACGGAATAATAGGGATGTCGACCGTCCTATTGGGCTGTCGATAACTAGGTAAGCACCTTACCATAAAGAAATGCATGATGTGTATATGCATGATGAGCATGTGAAACATGAGCATATTTAAGTGTGTGTGTGGCATAATGTGAATGAGATTGTGTTTGAGCATGTAAAGCATATGAATCTTGAGGTTTTCTTTGAGTTTGCCTTTTAGAAAGCATAGCCACTAATCTAGCCTTATCAATCTCAAATTTTTTTTTAAAACATTGCTCAAAGTGCTAATTTTGATTTTCAAAGTGAAAATGTCATTTTCATCAATAACAGAAAATTTAGCTTTAAGAAACTTTGTGTGCATCAAAATCTTTTTTTGTGTTTTAGAGTATGGAAGATAAAACCTCTACTTTTTTGGAAAATACAACTATATGATTTTGAAAAAGTTTATTTTTTTTTCATTTTCAAATATTTCTTTTTGAGAAAATTATAGTTGTAGACAACTCTTCAAAAACTTCACCCAATTCTTCAATAAAAAGTTTACATTCATCAAGATAAGATTCAGATGTTATCTTGGGTGTGTTCTCATTTTCCATGAAACACACATGAGCCATGTCAACCTCCTCTTCGGATTCTCTTTCGGAATCCCATGTTGCCTTTAAAGCTTTCTCTTATATGGTTTCTTAAAGGTTGTGGGCTTTTCTTGTTCTCCGGGCAATCGGTAATGACATGTCCAGGTTTCTGACAGTTGTAGCAAACAATCTTCTTGTCCTCCTTACCTTGCCATCTTCTCTGGCTGCTGAATTTGGCCTTATCGTACATCCTCCTTACATTCTTAACTAGGAGGGAAATATCTTCATCATCTTCTTCATCTTCATCATCTTTGTCGGAGATCATAGGAGTAAACTTGAAGGCTAGCATCTTCTTCTTTTGTGGCACCTTCTGATCTCTTGCTTTGCTTTCCATCTCATGGGTCATGAGATTGCAAATAAGATCAATAAGCTCCATCTCTTTTTATCATTAAGCTACTTCAAAGTTGTGGCTTTCACTTCCCATGATGGTGGAAAAGCTCGGATGACTTTTCTCACCTTTTGGTCATTGTTAATTCCATCACCTAAAGAAGTAAGACCATTCATGAGTTTAGTAAACTTGGTAATTATGTCGTCAATTGATTCATCTTTATTCATAGCAAAATTTTCATATTGGGAATGTAAGAGATCAATCTTAGCTCTTTTGACTTGTGATGTCCCCTTGCGCTGACCACCAAGTGTGACCAATCTCATGGGTAAATTTGCAATGAATTACCCTCGTAATATTATCATCATTCAAAGCTTGAAGCAATACGTAGTGAGCTTTTGCATTGGTATCAAATTTCATGGTTGCAATTTCAGACCATCTGTCCTCATCACCATCGCGTACATTAAATAGTTTAATCACCACCTTTACAACCCGACTTCCTAAGGATTGTAAGAAAATGGTCATTTTAACTTTCCATATGGAAAATTTTAGGCCATCAAACTTGGGTGGAGTCTTGATTCCTTCATCCATGTAAACTAGGGTAGTGAACAAGCAAATAAGTGATTAGCTAGTTGATCTCTCTAAGGTGGTTAAACTAAAAAGTAGAGTACAAGGCTCTGATACCAATTGAAAGTACATCTAGATGGGCGTGAATAGGTGAATGCTAATCTAATGGTCAATAATTTGAAAATGCAACAATTAAAAAAATAAATGATACAAACAGTCAACTCAAATTAAGAAGTGAAGCCGGATTTCCTATGAAGAGCTCTAGAACTTCTTCTCAATATTCATCTAAATAATGAGTTGAGATGCTCAATTGCCTTCTTGATTTAGACAGTGAAAATTGATAAGTAAATATGATGTTAGAAATGAACAACAAGTGGAATGGATGTAAATACAAGTCTGAGCAATGCAAATAGAGTAGTGCAAGAGAGAAAAGCAATGGCAAACACAAATAATTTGTTTCGAGGTTCGAGCACTAAGATCTACGTCCCTAGCCAAAAGACATAGTTTGAGTAAAATTTGAATTTAAACTTATTTTTAAATATTTTATAATAGTTAAAAATATTTTGGCAATATATAAGCTTTGTGATACATGATAGAAAAAAGATACATAAATTTGAAAAAGCATGAGACATGTATCAAACACCAAACCTTGTAACATATCAAAGTGAGAAAAATTAGATATTAAAACTCGTATTTTGAAAACTTATTTTTTGTGTGCAACATCTTGAGCATCAATTCTACACACTATACTTTAAATATTTTATTATCTTATAATTGTACTCTATGTCTTCAAGCAATCTTCAAGAAGGCTTCTACAAAATATGAGTCTTGATCGTCCAAACTCGAACCCTTTTTTGAGTGATCTTGAGACAAGATTACCTTTCTTTTGAGGAAGAATACACCAACAATGTTCTTAGAACTTGAAATACTTATAAACACACAAAATTTATTAGTACGGAATAACGTCATGTGGTTTGTATTCATCAAAATAAAAATCGAAGACTGTACCCTTAGGCCAATAGTGATCCGCAAGGAGGGACTGCAATAAAAGCTTTAGGTAAGTTCTTCCTAAGTTACTAGATCCGGTTAAATGCCTTTCTTCTTAGTTTTAAGAAAAGAAAGAAAAATATTAATGTTGAAATAGGAGAAGATAGAAGAGGAGATGGAATGTTATTATTTTTAAAAAAAAACTAAACTAGAAAGAAAGAAATGAGAGAATGAGAACGTGTTTTTATTCTAAGAAATCAAAGAAAGGAAGACTAAAAATACTTACCTCTTTTGGCCAATTACTCACCTTAATCTTCAGCGAAGGTTTACCTTGAGTTTGGAGGTGATCAAAGCATAACCCATAAGATCGGATCCAGTTCCCCGTCACTACATTATTGATTAGTCTCCAAATCTGTATATTTCATATCCCAATCTGCTATTACTGGGAGCAGAAAACAAAAAACCAGTAGCCTATACAAATACCCCATACTTGTGCCTGACTGCACGCTTAAGCGCAACGTGAGTGGCCACAACATGGCCGCGAATCAGCAAGGATCAATGCGTGGCCTCTTCTCTTCTTCCAGAGTCCTTCCTTGGTCTATAAATGCCACTTTGAAAACCAGATTTTAGAAGAAGAGAGCAGTAGTGTGGTTTTCTCTGTTAATGTAGTTTAATTATTTTTCTTCTTTTCTTTTGCACTTCCTTTTCCTTTAGATCTTGTAAAAGTGTTGAGAGTGATTTAAAGGATGAAAGTGAGAGTCTTTGCAATGGAGAGTGACACTCTATGAAAGGTTCTTCCTTTATCTCTATTTGTTTCTTCTCTAACCTTTTAAATACATAGCTATTTTTCTCTCATGGCATCAACTACTAACCACTAACATGCTAACACCTTATTTGATAATCCACATGAATATAATAGCCTCTACTTGATCTTGCTCTTACAAGAGCCATTGATAGCTCATGATGATGGATTCTGACTTTCTAACATCTGACTCCCTAACAAGCTAACATCACTTTAATTCATGCTTTCCCTTGTGAAGTTTTGTTAGGTTAATTGTAGCTTGCACTTTTTTATTGAGTTTGAATGTGAAGATTGATCTTATGGGTCATGCTTTGAAAATCTCTTGAAGTCAAGGATTAGTGATGGCAAAGGATCCATGTGAGCCAACTATCACTAAGAGGTCAGTATGTTAGTGGAGCCATTACTACTTAGTAGCCATGAGTTTTTTTTCACTTTTTATCTTGTTTTAAAAGCCCAAATTTTACAACCACTCTTCTATGTTTTTCTCTTTTTGTTTTCATCATACTATTCTCTTTTCACTTTTTATTTATTTTTTTGATCCTTTGAAACATTGAAGAATCATTAACACACACATGAATTGACCAGTTAAGCTTCTATCGCCTCCCGTCCCTGTAGATTCGAACCGTATAGCCATCATACTATAATGGAAGTATCGAGAAAGCCAAAGCATGCAGTATTAACTTTGATTTCAGAATACACACTTTTCGTGCATGGCTCCTCTTAGATCAAATTTTGGCGCCATTATCGGGATGAGAACGGTGTGATTTCACGTTTTTGTTAACTTTTCTTCTTTGTTTCTCAGTATAGGTAAAAAATTTCAAAATCTAACAACTGTAGAAGCCCAAACTCCCCTATATCACCCTGCTCAAAAAGGCAGAGAGTTGTTCTCACTACTTTGCCATGGCTAGTGCATTTTGGTTGCAGAAACGCGACCTTGTTCTGGCTTCTGGTTCTCATCTTTTGTAGAGGTATCTTTATTTGCATGTATCTGTGTATTCTACTACTAGTCTTCTGCTTAGATTACTTATGCACCATAATAATTAAGTACTAAAATACAGAAATTGGATGTTTTAAAACTGCGTAGACATTTGCATTTAGGCATGTGTAAATTTTCATTTCAATATACTGTATTTTATTCTGTTGTGATCTGGACCGAGGTGTACATATTGTATTGTATATAATTAAGACGAACGCGAGGGTGATTTACTCGCTTTGTGTGGTCATTCTTATCTATATTGTACACTTGCATGAATTAAACTTAAAGACATATCCTGATGCAACATAAGGTGGGGAAGTCATTACCCTCTCTTAGTCCAAAAATCACCTTCCCACTCACACAACCCAAGATTAAATAAAATTTGCTTGACGTTGGCCCTAGGGACATCTCAGACTCATTAAGGGATTGACCGAGGGTGAAAATTGTAAGAACCATACTTTTGCCAAATCAGTGTTTAAGAATTGGGGATTAAGAGCTAAGCCTCAAAGATTTACTGGTTTGGCATAATTAAGGCCCGTTGCTTACGCACGGATGCCTCCTACTGTATTTTACCCCTACTTAGCTGATTAGCTGTTAGTCGGGTTCCTACAACAACCTCCCCTGAGTAATCAACTAGTTAGGAGTCATTTAGGTCTACGTCAACCCTAGTATAGGCTTGTTTGTTTTTTTTCTTTTTGTTTGTTTTGTTTGTTTGTTTTTTCTTCTTGTTTGTGATTTTTGTGATAAAATGAATTATAACCAAAAATTTTCCAATCAAATGAATCCATTTTTTACCCTGACCTTATTTGACTCGGATAACTCCAACTAGGCTATGTAGAACATGAACTAATTGATCGGTCACATATATTGCAGCTATATTGTCACATTACCATGTTTATTAACTAAATAAATTATATTAATAAGTTCTATTTTCTTTATAAAAATGCAGGCCCATTGCTAAAGAATAGAAAAGAGAAAGAGCCCAAAAGCCCATCAAATTCTGATTTAATTCAGAATAAATTCAAAATTAGGAAATCAGGGCAGATCTTGGCAAATCAAGAGGTTGAAAATCGGTTGAAATGAATCTTCTCCAATCAAATAGTTAACGCTAGCAATCAAAGATCGTTTCGTTAAATCAAGGAGCTGAAACAGTGAATCCAGCAAGACAAAAGGGAGCCCAAAGCCACGCCAACCGTATCTCCACCAGGATGGATTCACGGCTTGTTAGTGGAGATAAGGGGAGCGTTTGCTCCCCTTACTCCTAACTCCTTTCCCTCTGGGGTTTTGCCTATAAAAGGCAGGGTTTTGTACAGAAAAAGGAACCGGAAGTTAGCTTTAGTTTTCTCTTTGTTATTTAAGTTTAGGCTCTTTGTTAGATAGTATAGAAGTTGTATCTTTATTTTATAATTTGTAGTTGAGTTCAAATACCAGTTAGAGAGAGGAATTGAGTGATTGTAATCTGAAGATTGAAGTGACATCAATAAAAGGATCAAGCTTTCTCTTCTTCCACTCTAGTTCACGGGTATGTTTTGCTTAATTTACATGTATTATTTTTTATCTTTCATGAGTAGCTAAATTTATTTTCTTGGCTCAATATTATTCCTCTCTCTGATCCCTCTTCTTTTTGAATGGTTTTAATGAAAAAAAACCAAATGAATCATTTGCATGCCTAAACTAAAGCCTTTCTTCTTTGAAAGTGTTCTTGAAGGCACATCAGGATGGGTTTGGATTTCTAAACTTCTCTTTCTTTTAAAACTTCTCTTGAGCTTGTTTTTATTTCATACTTAAAATACTTGATGATTTAACATTCAACTCAAGATGATTTCATAAAGAAAGAGTTAACTTTTCCGAACTATCTTATTTGCTTTACTTAAAACTTTCTAAAACTCAAGCTTAAGTTTTTGGCCTATGATCAAATTGAGGCACTTTGAATTTCAAGAGAAGAACATATTGTTGAGTAGTGAGATAGTGAGCCAAGATCTTCTTCTTATATTAAAAACAACACATCACTCTTCAAGTTTTTTAAATCACTTTTTCAAAAGCCTTCTCTAAGTTTGCAATTTTTCTTTTAATCATTTCCCTTCTCTCCATTCTCTTTTTCAACTAAAGAAACAAAACTCCATTCTTTGTTACTTAACGAAAGCACCAAAAAGCTTCTATCGCATTCCTCCTCGTGGACACGACCCGTTAGCCCAAAGTTACATGGTAATCCTTTCACTTTCATTTCCTAATCAATTTTTGGTGCCGTTGCCAGGAAGGGAACGGTGTAATTGTTTTCTAAAAAGTTTGGTGTCTTTTTCAGAGAAGTCACAATTCAGATTTAGCATTCAAGCTTTGCAAGAGAAGACTTGCTATTCTGTGCCCCTACTCTCAAAAGTAGGAAACAGAATTTCAAGAAATTGCATTGCAAAATTTGAAATTTCTTTGTTGGACTACAAAAAGTCTTTTTTGTAGGACATATTGCTTGCAAAAATAAAGTTTTTGTGTTATTATTCTTTCTATATCTGATATTCACAATCCCTGTTTTAATCCAACAGTAATCTGAGTGATTGTTAATTGCTTAAAAAAAACATTTAGACTTGCATTCTAGGTATTTGTCTAATTACGTTTATTTTATAATTACTGTTGAAGATAGCTGGAGACAAGGTACATATGCATAGCATATAGTTTAGGAAACATTCTTGGGTGATATTTGCTTTTGAATGTTACTTTCCTATATCTTGCACACTTTGCACAATCAATTCTAAGGGCAAAACCCAAATCAAGATAAGGTGGGGAAGTGGGGAAGTCATTACCCTTCCTTAGCCCACAAACCATCTCCAAGCATGCACAACCTAAGCCTAATTTAAAATCTGATGGACGTTGGCCTTAGGAACATCTCAAACTCATTAGGAGATTATCCTAAAGAGGAAGGTGTTAGAATTTGACTCTTGCCAAATCAGTGTGTAGGAAAGGGATTGAGGGGCGAAACCCGAAGGCTAGTGGTTTAGCTTAATTAGGCCGGTCACTTTTGCGCGGATACCTCCCACCAATCTTGTCCTGACCTGGCTGATTAGTTTGTGGTCAAAGTCTGCATTATACCTCCTGTGGACAATCAACTAGTTAGGAGTTGTCCAGGTCAAGGGTACCCTAAACTAGGCTTGGTTGATTACTCTTGTTGACTATTAGTGAACTTGTTTGTGATTGTGTTTGTGTATGTAAGTATGGTCAAGAGACCCTAATTCATCTAGGTTAACTAGAACACATCACCGTCTAAGTTTGAACCAAGACTAGATCTGGTTTTGGCTCAACCGACATCTTTGCAGGATAGGTTCTATCCCATTAGAACCTCACTTCCATCTTGCATCCAACTTCTATTAGTTGGTGAATACAATTTAAGCTCAAGCCTCAGTTCATCAACACACTCCCCAAGTTTTATGGCTTAGAGTCCGAAAATGCTTAATTCTTCATAAAAGAATTTGAGAAAGTATGTCTAATGATGAAAATCTCACACCTTGTAGATGATGCTATTAGGTTGAGATTTGTCCCTTTCGCTCTTAAGGACTTAGCCAAGAAATGGCTTTATAGCTTAGCGGCCGGCTCTATCACATCTTGGGATGGTTTTATCAAGATCTTCTTAAAGAAATTTTATCCAATTCATAAGACTGCTCTCATTAGGAAGAACATCATGAAATTCAAGTAAGAACCTAGTGAACCATTTTGGAGGTACTTTGAACGCTTTAAAGACCTCCTTGTCCAATGTCAACATCATGGAATAGAAAAATGGCGACAATGCCAAATTCTTTATGACGGTTTAGACATTCTACCAAGACCCCTTTAGAAGGCATGTGCTAAGGGGAATCTTGCAGAAGGATGAAAATGAAGGATGGGATTTATATGAGAATCTAGCTGAAAAGACTATCCAATGGGAACCTACTAGTGAAACCTCGAGGAACTCAAACTCTATCTCTTCAAAAAGAGGTCTCCATTCTATTGAATCATCCATAGCTAATGAGGCTAAGTTAGCTAACCTAGCGAGAAAACTGAAAGCTCAAGTCTAGTCAATCAAGTCAGCCCAAATCAATTTTTAACTCCAGGCTATACTTACTGTCAAGCCATGAATCAGGTGTTTGAGGAGTGTCCTGTGTTTTAGAGTCAGCAACAATACCTTGAACTGATGAATACGGCCTTTTCAAGGCCGAACAATCTTCCTTACGCACCAACGTACAATCTTGGCTGGATAAATCACCCGAATTTCTCATGGAGCCAAAATAATAATGACAACTCACGGTCAAATCATGCAAGCCATTTCCATCATGTTAATAATTCTTCCAATCATCAACCCAACTTTTTCAATTTCCATCATAATTCTCCCAACCATCCACCTAATTTTTCAAACTATCTCCACAATCTTTCTTTCAGAATCCTCAATTAGAAAGGAGAATGACTGACTTTGAGAGAAACATGAAAAGATACATGAATAACCAAGATTCTCTCATGCAAACTATACAGAAGCTAGAGGTACAAATGAGCCAATTAGCCACTCCATAGAATGAGAGACAAAAGGGTACTTTGCCTAGTCAGCCAATAACCAATCCTAGGAATTCTCAACAAGCTCATTAGGCTGAGGATCAATCATTAAATCAATGTAATGTTGTTCATACATTGAGGTCAAGAAAGAAAGTTGATAATCAAGTGTTAACACCAACCAATCCCATTCAGCACAGCCACAATCAAACATCCACCTCATCTAATCCCACTCCTAGATCCGACGAATCTGAAAAAGATAAGTCAACTAGTCAGGTGCATCAGCCTATATTACCATTTCCTAATAGGCTGAAAAACAACAAGCAAAATCCACACATGGATAAGATAATTGAGATCTTCAATAAAGTGAAGATAAATGTGCCACTTCTTGATGCCATCCAACAAGTCCCACCTTATGCTAAGTTTCTTAAGGACATGTGCACCAAGAAGAGAAAGACTAATGTACCCAAAAAGGGTCTTCTTAGCCACTAACATTAGTGAGCTACTATCGGGTCTGATTCCTATCAAGTACAAGGATTCAAGTTGTCCCACCATTGCCTGCACCATAGGACAAGCCGAGATTAGTCGTGCACTTCTTGATTTGGGAGCAAGTATCAACTTGCTTTCATTCTCAGTTTATCAACAACTTGGGTTGGGTGATCTTAGTCCAAATCGAGTCATTATCCAACTGGCTGACAGTTCAGTTAAAGTTTCAAAAAGAAAATTTAATGATATCCTTATCCGGGTCGGGGAGTTTATTTACCCTATTAATTTCATAGTTCTAGAGACACAACCTGTGTCCAATCCTAGGGCTCAAACTCTTGTTATCCTAGGACGACCATTCCTTGCTACTGCCAATGCCATCATCAATTGTAGGAATGGGTCCATGAGGTACGACCATTCCTTGCTACTGCCAATGCCATCATCAATTGTAGGAATGGGTCCATGAGGTTAACGTTTAGGGACATGACTAGAGAAGTCAATGTCTTCAACCTAGAAAAATAACCCTGTGATGTTGAGGACCAAACATTTGAAGTCAACCTCATAGAGAACTTAACAAGTGTACACAGGGAAGAATTGGATTAGAAACTGAGTGTGATTTCGGGTTAGAGTCTGACGACTTTAATCTTGATCAGTTTTTTGAGTCTGCTGTGAATTGGGCCTCGAACCCTATTTCACCAAATATGGAGCCAACGAATTTAGCTCATCCTCCCAGTGAGCCTTCCTCTTCCTTAGAATTGAAAGTCTTACCTGTGCATCTCAAGTACATCTATCTAGGCGAACAAAAGATCTTTCCTGTCATCATTGCCTCCCATTTAAATGACGGGCAAGAAGAACATCTAAAGCTATTCTAAGAAAACATTCATTGGTTGGACTATGACTGATGATTGGAGTTCATTATTGTATCATTTTTCACTTCCATATCATGCTTTATAGAAAGAAAAATAAGATTTTTATTGCTTTTTTCTCTCTTTTTTCAGGTCCACCATTAATGGAGATGAAGGCCCCATAAACAAGGAATTTTTAAGGAATTATGGGATTAATTAAAGAGCCCAAAAGAAGAAGCCCAAAGGAGAAGCCTAGGTCTGGATTCGTCCACGGATATTCCCTACTTTCTAAAAGGTCCAGCGAGGCATACGGACGCTAACAGAATGGCAACAGAAATCTTTGGCGCAACGGCCAAGATTCTGCCGCGAAAACGCGGCTCTGGCCGCGGATCCGCGACAAGCATTTGGCCGTTGAGCCAGCATTTAATCCCACGGCTGCGATTTGAGGGCCTCATCCCTTGAGGCCTATAAATAGACCCCTAGGGCCTCTATAAGAAAGGGAGGAGAGAAGAGGAGAGAAAAGGAGAGAAGAGCTTTGTATTTTTTAGAGAATTGTAGGGATTTTCTCTAGCTTTCCTTAGTTGCTCTTGTGATCTTCATTCTACTTCTAGAATTCAGCAAAGAGAGAGAGAGAGAGAGAGAGTGAGAGATCTTGTAATTGGAGAGGTGACAACTCAAATCCAAGAATTGATCCTTCTTTCTTCTCATCTTTACTCATTCTAGTGCTTTACTTTCTTCAAACTTTTATTACTATTGCATCTTCTTCTACAATGAATTGTTGTGTGCTTTTTACTTCAATGTCTAGCTAACTTTCTAACATGACTAGCTAACCTCCAATTTTACTAACTACTAACTCTTGGGTGATTGCTAATTCATGTGATTCTTTGGATGCTTTATTGTAGTCTTGTAATTTCAAGTCTCTATTATCCCCAATGAATATGAGTTACTTTAATTCTTGGCAAATGCTTGTTTTCATTCCATATGATTCATGTGAGCATCATTTAGAGCCTTGTCTTTAGAACAAGTGCCTTGATGGAACATGGAGATGGAGCACCTAACTATGCTATTGATTAGTAGTACAACTTTCTTACTTCAATGCTAGCTCGAGTATGGCTTTGATGGACTAATGAATCTTGTATTTTCTTCCTTAGCATATCCTTGAGTGACTATCCTTGATTCCACCACTGAAAATCTATCTTGGGAGCCGATGAATCAATGAGGCTACAAGTCAAGCCTAGAAGATCACTCATCCTCTACATGGAAAATATTTTGACCAAACAAGCAAGACAAACCTTTGCCGATGAATCAACATGAGGCATGCATCACCCTATGAGATTAGTAAGTTAGTAAATTAGAAGAGTTAGCTAGTCATGATTTTTCTCTCTAAAGTCTTTCAAAGTTTCCTTTCTTAAAGTTCTCTTTTCAAGCTACATCGAAGTTCATTTCACTTTCCTTTCCATCCTTTTCCTTCTTATGCAACAAAATCAACAAAGAATTTTTCATCTACTTTCTATGTCATTTTGTTTTTCTTGAACATAGAAGAACTTTCGTTTTCTTTCTTAAAACAAACTCAATTCCAAAACCGTGAATGCTTCTATCATAAACTCTCCCTGTGGATCGACCCGTATTAGCTTATGCTACGACGGTGATTCGGAAGGAGTAAAGAATATCTGTGAATACATTTTGGAGTTTTTGAACATCAACATACGAGCATCGAAGGTTAACTCTAAACCCTCTCTCTCTGAATATTAGTAAACTCCTGCCTTCCGAACAAAATTTTTGGCTTCCTTAGGCTTTCTAATTTACCCATGTAGCGAGCCTTTTACCGATGACTCCCAAACCAGTCGATCTTAGGGCACCAGATGAAGATACGTCCCTAAAGTTCAAGGACTCGAGTAAACTAGGCCACGAATGCTAAGGACTTAACCACCTTTAGGCTAACTGTCCATGCTTCTTAAGGCACAACTAACCAGCTTAATTAGTGGTTAAGTAATTATTTATTTATTTATATTTTTCTTTATTATTATTATTTTTTATTTTTTTATTATATATATGTGTAAATAGAATCACTAAGTCTTTGATTAATCCCTCAATATGTTTAATGTATATAATGCTAAAGAGAGAATTAAAATCTAGCTATCTTTCTTATCCTTTTTTCTTAACCTTAAAATCCAACAAAACTCCTTTTTTCAGCTTATATGAAGAAATCTTAGTTTAGAGTATCCTTAATTCCTAAGATCAAGTCTGATTCTTTTAAAAAATGGATAAAAATTTTCTTTTCTTTTTTTCTAAAAAGAAAATGAAAAATCTAAAGATAATGAAAAATCTAAAAAGGAAATGAAAAATCCTAAAAAGAAAATAAAAGATCCTAGAATAAAAATTCCTAAGTTAGTATCTAGCCCCCATACCTATCTCATGCATTGTCCCCAATGTATGCAAGATAAAGTATGCATGAAATAAGTAAAGAAGCAGTGTCACCCTCGTCGTCGTTTTGGTTCCGCGAGACAACAACTAATAAGGAATCCACCAATAGAGGTAGATGTAGCGAAGAAGTACCCACACGACAATAATAGAGAAATAAAAGAGAAAACAAGTCAACACAATATTTAACGAGGTTCGGCAACTTGCCTACGTTCTCAGGGCAAGGGAGAGAGAGAGATTTTATTGATACAACAATCAATACAAGGGAATACGAGAGGGATACTTCAAGAGATATAATACATGAGGGCTCTAACTCATATATTTAGCCAGAGAGTTCCAAGGAATTAGGAAACCCTGATTGAATTCGACTCCAAATAGGGAAAGAGTCTGAATCCGTTCAGATGAGGTAGAACGTGTCTGTCGGTCAACCAGCCGGTCGACTGAGAGCAGCTGCCTTTCAATCGGTTGACCGTGTCGGTCGATCGTTCCTTTGCCACAGTAGACCGAGTGGTCAATGGGGCCATGCCTGTGCATGTTGTGCACATCGGTCAACCGGGAGGTCGATCGGGCTCTATTCCTGGTCTGCAGCAAGCTTTGTTCTTGCTCCTTTTTGGTTTCCGGTCTCTGTGCTATTTTTCCCAATGAGTTATAAAAACTCTCCTCTATCTCCTCTCTTTCCCTAAAATTCTCCCCCTTGGTTTAGATTTTTCAAATTTGAGCCAAACTCTAATGAACACATGGCGAAATCGACACACGATCTTGGCTTGAGCACTTCGAATGAAATCGACACACAATCTCGGTGAAATTGATACACGATCTCGACTTGGCCAACAGACGAAACCTAGTTCCTTCAAAACGAATCGCCAGCGCACATACAATTGATTTTCACTGATCATACTAGATCTAAATTGAGTTTGTTGTCGCCACTTGCAACTCTCACCAAACTCCAATATAAATTGTAAGCTTCCAACTTCAGCTCAGCTATCCAAATGGAAAGCACCATACATGTCTTCCCATTACTCCACCTGAAGAGAAATACCATATGAGCTAACCAATGAATGTGTCTACAACTCAACAACTTCGTGAAACTCTATTCTAAATGACCTCAAGAAGAACCGTCATGAGCCAACACTGACTCTCCAACTGATTGGCTTTCTCCAGTCTATTTGACTTTAAGATGGTCCAACCAAATTTGAGTAGAACACACCAAACGCCATCATCGGCTTCAACAAACTGGATGTATACCCCCTTATGCAAGCTCAACTATTTTCACACCAGAAGATTAAACGTTCATCGAGATTACAACACTTCACCTCTGCGTGAAGTCTAATTGTTCACCTCTACATGAAGTCCCATTTAGCTTCTCGAGAACCTAAATACACCATATAGCTTCATACAGGTTGCATCACCAAATGGCTGCGCCTTTACGGCTGCCTATGTACCTTTCCCAAGGGATCAAGCTAACCGTAGTTTATTGAAATGAGCTCCATCAAGCTCAAGCACTTGTGACTGAATCTTCAGCAGTGAACTAACCTGGCTGAGTCATGTGAATCTCCTTACTACCGTCATAGAGAAGAATGGCCTTCAACTTGAGCTTGTCGCGGTCACGAGCTTGAGATTCATGCTTCTTCACCCACTTTCGTAGTTTTATGTTGGTTTCAATTGCTGGAAATAATTTGACATTCTCATCAATATCTTCAACCTGTTTCGCATGAAAACTGGCTACATGATCTTCACCCGGTGTTACATCTGGTGAAGTCCTCACCGATACTGAACCAACTGGAGATTGTGGAGTAGCATTAACCTCCACTCGCTGTGATACATCCTTGGTCTTTAGTCTCTCCACCTGCTGAGAGATGGTAGACTTCAACACTGAAGTCTCATGAAACGTCGTGTGCTGACTCAACACGATCTTCTTCTTTTTGGGGTCTCATAACCTGTAGCCTTTCATATTTTTTTTGACACCTAAAAACACAAACTTCTTTACTCGAGGATTCACCTTGTCATCTTTGGCACTAAAGTAGGCCGGACTTCCAAATACCCGCAGCAAACCATGATCTTGAGCAGCTTTTTCAGACCAAACTTTCAGAGGAGTTTTACCTCCTATCGCAGTCGATGATAATCCATTTATGAGATGGCTAGCATACACAATCGCCTCAGCTCAAAACGATTTGTCTAATTGTGCATTAGACAACAAACACCGAGCCTTCTCCAGCAAGGAAACGGTTAATCTCCTTAGCCAACCCATGTATTTCATCTGTGAAGTGAGTACCAATACCAGTGTTCTGGCCAAATCGTAGGAATTGGTTCTTGTATCTTTCAACATTACCAATTTGTAGCTCCTTGATCTTCCTACCAGTCTGCTTCTCCATCATATCCTTCCACTTCACCAATATACCTAGGGCTTCATATCTTTATCTCATAGGATATATCCAACAATGCCTAGATAAATTATCAATAAAAAGTAGCTATGACCTCCAAGCGATGCAGTCTTAGCAGGTCTCCAAATACTTAAGTGAACACAATCAAGAAGACTTTCAGAGCGGTGAGTAGTGCCGCTAAATTTCACCTTCTTCTTGTCCAGAATGCCGTGTTCGCCCAATTCCATATTGCAGGTAGATGCACCTGATCCCTTCTTTACTAGAGCTTGCAAAGACTTTTCTCCTTCGTGTTCGAGCCTCATCTGCCAGACCTGTGTGAAAATATTATCTAAAAGAGTAAAAGTCTCCACCTGACTATAACTGTACTACCCTTCAAGGAGCAAAGATTGTTTTGACGGACGCCCTTCATAACCACCATTGATCCCTTGGTCATCTTGAGAACACCATCGCGTATGGATACCACAAGACCTAACATTTTCAAAACACCAACAGATATAAGATTCATTTTGAGTTAAGGTATATATCTCACTTTCTTCAATTCTCGTACTATCCCATCAAATATCTTGATACGGACTATACCTATAACTTCCACATTACACGGATGATCATCATCTATGACAGCGAAACATCCATCTAGCTTTTTAAAGCTAAAAAATCAATCTTTGCTCGGGCACACATGATAGGTAGCTCTTGTATCTAAGATCCACTCAGAATTATCTGAGTAACCAATAGTAGGAGTAGTAAAAAGAGAAAGAGAATCCCGATGAGTCTGAGTCTGATCCATCTGCCTGTGAAGTACCGACATGAGTACTGACCACCTGTGCGAGATTTGCCTCGGTCTTCGACTACTTCTTCTTACCATTGGCCATCGGACAATCACCCTTCCAGTGCCCTAACTCCATGCATAAGGCGCACTGGTTCTTCATCAGATCTCTAAATCCTCATCTGCACTTTGATCTTCCCTCATCCCCTCGGTCCTTCCGATTGGAACTCCTGTCTCTTACTATCAATGCCTCTATTGTTGTGCTCCCTAACAAAGACAATCTGCCCTGCCTCCTTACTTCATAATTCACCAGAGCAGTAGACATCTAATTGTAGTTAAGGGATTATCTTTCATTGATCAATGTAAGAGTAAAGGTCTCATACTCTTCTTCAGGAGGAGAATTCAATAGAAATACCGCCTTATCCTCTTCGTCAATCTTCTCATCCACATTAACCAGGTCTGTAAGAAGCTTTGTGTAGCTTGTTTGGCTTAGGAAAAATTTAAGAAGATCGTAATAAAATTTCCTTGAATCAATGAAAGATTACAACAATCTCAAAAATTTCGAATACAAGAGAGAAAAGATATTCAAGCTCAAATCTTAACTTCGTTTAATGCTGGGTTCTTGATGTTGCTATGGAAAGTGAATCTTATTTTTCATTTACCGGGTGTATGTCACAATCTTCTGGTAATCATCTCTTCGGACTAGGACAGAGTAGCACAGCTCTGGTACAATAAAATCTCAAAGAGATTTGAGGCAAAACAAACTTGTACTCAGTAAGTTGTTAGAAGAGTTCAACTCTTTCTTCAGTATTCCTCCAACCGATTCTGATTTTTCTATTCAGTAGCAAACTGAGCTATTTATAGGGATTTTAGAGGTAAAAATGTCTTCTAAAATCCCTCCATAATGGGGGTTGACTCCCCGCATTACGTGGGCAGTAATTGACCCAGTAATGAGGGCAGTTATAACCAAAACGCAGAGCTTCTTTGTAGTCAGAACGCGGGCTTCGAGCCTCACGTTTTGGATGCCGACTTTGAACCTTACTAGATGCGGGTTTCGAACTCTACCAGACGCGGGCTTCAGGCTCTGCATCTTGAGATTGCAGTGATGTCAAGATACGGGTTTTGAACCTTGAGTCTTGGCACTACAGAGATGTCGAGATGTGGGCTTCGAATCTTGCGTCTTGGTACTGCAGTAATATCGAGACGCAGGCTTTAGGCTCCGTATCATGGCATTGCAGTGATGTCGAGATGCGAATTTTGAACCTTGCGTCTTGGCACTGCAGTGACATCAAGATGCAAGCTTCGGGCTCCGCATCTTAACATCGCAGTGATGTCGAGACGCGGGTTTCATGCTCTGTCTTTGCATTACATAAGTGGCTATGATTAGCCTCGCGTCTGGAGTATAGACTTTGTTCTCTAGTGACTTATCTTCAGTGATTTTTAAATAGTCTACAGAACCTCCTCTAAAGTTTTCAAAACTCTATGGTTGACTGAGACGGGTTTCAAAAAACTTTGGACTTTTTTCTTAGCAGTAATGCTCTTAATATTGGATTAACAATCTTCTGAGATATCTCGAGCTTGATCTTGTCTGAATTTTGGTCTCCGTGAGTGTATTGTTAGACTCTTCGAAGCCACCAAAAATGATCGCTGTGAATGTCTGGATACGCAGTTTGGATCTTCTCGGTGCTCTGAGCTGGTTGTTGGTGTATTGTTGAACTGGGGGGGAATAGTCATCTGCTTGTGTCAATATACTGTTGAACTGATTTCAGAAGTAAAGGCTGAACGCAAGTCTTGTAGATGCAGAGGTCATGTTGCCTTGGAAACACAGACCTCATTTTGTTGAAGTAAGACGGACTTCAAGATGCAGACGCGGACTTTTCTATGTTGGAGGGACGCGGCTCTATGGAATGCGAGACTCATGTTTTGGGACATTGCCACGTGTCTGGCAGAACTGAGGAGATGCTTTTCCATTAATATGATAGGATCGTGTTCAAGGCGTGTTCCACGTGTTGGGTGGAGCTTGAGGAGACACCTTTCCCTTAATATGTGAGGATCGCGTTCAAGGCGCGTGCCACGTGTTGGGTGGAGCTTGAGTAGATGCCTTTCCCTTAATACACAATTTTCGCGTTCAAGGTGTGATGCCACGCATCAAGCAGAGATTGGGCTCGAGATAAGTGCCACGTATCTCGGTGGATTACTGTGTCTATAAAACACATAAGTCTTTCAAGAGTCATCATTAGACTCTTTTTCTTCTCTGGTAAACTTCACGTCAAGAGCCTTCAGAACTCTTTAAGAAAAGCTCTTCTTCTTTCCTTCTTTTACAAAGAATTCTCCGTTAAAATGGCCCCAAAAATAAAACTTGTGGCTTCGTCTTCGAGCGTTGCTGCTCCAGAGGTCCAAATGGGTGGCTCTTCCAGGCAGGAGGCCCCTATTTCGGGTAAAGAATCATTTGACCTGATTTTCGCCATTAAGGGACTTGAAGAGTTATCTTAGCTCTTAAGTCTCTTTTGATCTGAACCGCCAACGCAGGGCTCACGTTCACGTTTTATGATCAAAATGTGGCTCTGGCTCTTCGAGAGGACACGACTCTAAATTGTTGAGAGAAACGCAAACTTGCGTTGTTCAATTTGATAAAGGGGACACGACCTTTAGGTTTGTGGAAGGATGCGGCCTTCAGGATGCGACTCTGAATTGTTGAGGGAGACGCGGCTCTGACTCTTTGCGAGGATGCAGCTCTGGCTCATTGAGGGGACGTAGATCTGAATTGTTGAGAGAAACACAGACATGCGTTCTTCAATTTGATAAATGGGACGCGGCCAGGCTTGTGAAAGGACGCGGACCTCAGGACGCAGCTTTTGAAGCATCGCATGCAATCAGTCTTGAAGATTTCATTGGGTCTTTTCAATGCCAAGTCGGTGTTTGGCGGCTGGGGAAACGTGTCTTTGGGTTTTCCGGAGCGAAAATCCACGTGTCTCATCAAGACTGGACTTGATATTTGCGTCATAATTAAGGCTGTTAGTTTCAACATTTAAGAATGGCTTTAATTTTTATGCTATTAATTGCATGCCATTTTAGTGAGCCTATAAATAGGCAGGCGATAACCTTTTAACAGTATTCATCTTGACTGTTTCTCTTCGCGGGCATATGCTCCAAAGAACTCCGTCATAATTGTCCACCTTCCCTTCAAGGGCATGTGTTATAAAGAACAAAAAGAACCCAAAACTTTCATGCTTTCTTTGAATATTCTTCGAAAATTATCACTGTTAAGTGATTTCAAGATTAAAAAGTATTGCTTTAAGTACTTTCACAGTCGTGCCTTGACAAATGAAGTCCAACTTCTAGAGAATTCTTCTTTCGGTAGGAATTGGCTTTTGCTATGATAAGGCTCGGTCTCTCTAAAGTTTTGTCATCCCCGTCCATGAACAGACTCCATCTCTTGATCTCTTTCTGAAAAATTTTTCTTGGGATTCATGCGTCCCTGCTCTGCAAACGTACCTTTCACATTACTTGATGAAACACGAGCTTATTGACTTCAAAGTCTAAGTCTCAAGTTCTTCAGACGCGAGTGTAGTGAACTCTGTGTTTGGGTCTTGAAATGCGAGTTTTACATATGAAGCTTGCGTTTGGGGTTCTTGACTTAGGGAATTTAAGTCTACTCTTTTGAGACCTCTGGACGCGAATGTGACAAGCCCTACGTCTCAGACGCGAGTGTGGCGAACTCTGCATCTTGAAGTTATCTCAGGCAGTTTTTAAGACTCGCATCTGCATCTTTGATTTATGCCTCACGTCTAATATATCAGACACAGGCCTAACACCAGACTGCATTTGGATTTATATTTTATATCCCTGTGTCCATTAAATTTGCGTCTGGAATTCATGACTTCACCCTCGCGTTTGTGCTTCTGACTTCCTATTTCTGTCTTTACAGAATTTTAACCTTTGGGTTTTTGTTTCTTACAGGTTGTAGCCATATTGATAGTCCCGGTTCTGGTGTCCTTGCCGGGTTTATAGGAGAATATTTGGACCAGCCAACTTGTTCTATTGGCGAGCGCTCGGGAAGTCAGAGCTCCTATCTAAGGGCGAGGAGGATCTGCGCTATTGCTGATACACATCAAGGCCTTATTAAATATGTCACACCAGTAATGCCTCGAGTTCATCATGGTCACAGTGTGTATGGCGCCTTTGAAGGTCAAGGAAAAGAGGACGTCACCAGTAAGGTTTAGGATCCTCCCTTCACCAATCTTACCCAAAGAAGTGATAGCGACGAAAAACCCATGCTCGTTGGATGACTTTCTGGTGGTGGAGCTTCCCATTAAGCGAAGGATTATGGCCTTGTGAAGATCTTCGCACTAGTTGGTCGGGTGGAATCAGAATGCTCCCCTGCATATTAACCTCGAGAAACACCATTATTCTTAAGAGGAGAGAATGTTGATCCGCTATTCCTGGCCGCAGTCAAAAGGACAAACTTCGTGTATCTTTAATTTTTTGAGGAGTGAGTGCAACTTTTTACTGAGCAAGAGGGACTTCTTTGTACTCCTTTATTGTAACACTCAATCTTATTGTATAAGAGAGCGCCTTGTATCACTTTCATATGTTTGAATATCAATAAAAGTGACACTTTTTCCTATCTTCTTATATGTCTTGACTTCCTTTTTGTATTGAAAATTAGACAAATATAAATGATTACCCTTTGATTTGCTAGAAATATAACATTTTAACTTAGCAAGTCAAAGTTGAAAATTCTATTTAAGATTTAAGATTACTGTCAGAGGTGTGATATTAACTTGACAGGAGTGGGATGGTTTCTGTGGACTTGCCAATCCACGAATGCGAATGACGAGTGAAGTTTTCACCCCCACGAAGGATTATGACTGAGTATTCATCAGAGGTTGAGTATTAACATGATTAAGTCTCAGTTGGGGATTGATGGAAAACACTGTTAAAGGTATGATATCATCCTAATAGTGATTTTAAGTGGACCTGTAATTCTATCAACAAGAATAACAGGCAAGTCCAGACACGTTGGGGTTCTAGGAGAATTTTTACTGTTAGAGGTGTGATATTAACTTAACAGATTGGATTAAACCTTGTCAGAGGTTTGATATTAACTTAACAAGGATGTGAGCTAGAGGTGTGATGTTAACTTTGCTCCACGGGAATTTCAGTTTCATTTGGGAAAACCGAAAATACCACTGTCATAGGTGTAGTGTTAAACTTGACAGTGGAGGTAATGCTAAAGGTGCAATTTTGAACTTGGCATTAGTCATCTCGACTTCGATATGAAAGATCGAGGAAAAGTCATTGTCATGGGTGTATTGTTGAACTTAACAATGAACTAATGCTAGAGGTGTGATGTTAAACTTAGCATCGCTCATCTCAGCTTCGATATGAAAGCCTGAGGAAAAGTCATTGACATAGGTGTACTGTTGAACTTAGCAGTGAACTGAATGCTAGAGGTGTGATGTTAAACTTAGCATCGCTCATCTCAGCTTCGATATGAAAGCCTGAGGAAAAGATATTGGCATACGTATATTGTTGAACTTAACAATGAACTGAATGCTAGAGGTGTGATGTTAAACTTAACATCGCTCATCTCAACTTCGATATAGAAGCATGAAGAAAAGTGACTGTCAGAGATTTAATATTAAACTTGGCAGCAACTTAATCCCTGTTAGAGGTATAGTGTTTAACTTAATAGTAATATTTCAGAGATGTGATGTTTACATGACAGTAGTTGATTTGCAAAATGAGCAATTTTGAGGACTTATCTTCTGTTGATGAGAATTGACAAGTAGAGTTTGAAATGTCAGAGGTGTAGTGTTAACTTGACAAGAATTGATTTGTGAAATGAGCAATTTTAAGGATTTGTGACTCCATGCAAAGGAGAGACAAGCGAAGTTCGTACTCACTGGGGAGTATTGAAACTTTTCATTGTTAGAGGTGTGGTATTAAACTTGTGGTTGTTTCTCTTTCTTGTGTTTGTTTTTTATTCTTTTTCGATTGTTTGTTGTCTTCACGTTGTTTGTGGTGTGCTGCATGCAAGAGTGGGTGAGAGATCCTGTGACTTCCAGATTAGCCAGAACACTTCTTTACCCTTGCATCCAGAACCAGTGATGGCGTCACTTCAGGACAGGTTTTACCCGATCAGAACCTCGTTGCCATCGTGTATAAAACTGCCTGAGGCAAATGGAAATAATTTTGAATTAAAACCTCAATTCATCAACACTCTCCTAAAGTTTCATGGTTTAGAATCGGAGGAAGCATACTTCTTTGTTAGGGAAATTGAAGAAGTGTGCCTCATGATGCGTATTCCCTAGCTAGGAGACGATGCCGTTAGGTTACGTTTCATCCCCTTTTTCCTAAAGGACCTAGCTAAAAAAATGGTTGTACAGTTTGGTGGCAGATTCAATTACAACATGGGATGATTTTATCAAGGTCTTCTTGAAGAAATTCTACCTAATTCACAAAACTGCCCTCATTAGAAAAAATATCATGCAGTTCAGGCAAGAACCAAGCGAGCCATTTTGGAGATACTTTGAGCGATTCAAAGATCTCCTACCTCAGTGCCCTAATCATGGTATCGAGAAGTGGTGTTAGTACCAGATTCTCTACGATAGCTTAGATTATCAAACGAAAACCCTTTTGGAAATCATGTTCTCGGAGGGTTCTTGTAAAAGGATGAGAATCAGGGTTGGGATTTATTTGAAGATTTAGCTGAGAAAACCCTACAATGGGAGCCAGCCTCAGAAAAACTAAGGAATTCACAATCTATAGCTTCAAGAGGAGAGCTCCTATCTTTACAATCATCCATAGTTGTAGAAGCTAAGATTGCAACCCTAATGAGGAGAATAGAGGCTCTAGAAACAAAAGAGCCAGCCAATGCCAACCAAATCAACCTAGCACCAATTCACAATCCGGGTTGTTCATACTGTCAGGCACCAAACCATGTCTTTGAGAGTGCCCTATTTTTTATACCTTGCAAGTGCCATTGGAATACCTGAACGCGGCCTACTCACGGCTGCCGCGTAATCCCTACTCGCAAACATACAATCCAGGTTGGAGGAATCACCAAAATTTCTCTTGGGCCTAAAACAATCCTCCCAGGCCAAAATTTTTCAATAATTTTTACCATCCCAGTCGTCCACCAAATTTTCCCAGTCAAGCTCTATTTTCCTCCTCTTAAAGTTCACCAATAGAAAAGAAATTCAGTAAATTGGAGAGCATGGAAGCTTTTATGAAGTCCCAAGCCGCTTTCATATAAAATCAGGGACAAACGCTGAACAACCATTCACAGGCTATATCGAGATTGGAAATGCAAATGAGTCAGTTAGCTAGCTCTCTAAGTGAATGACCAAAGCGTACTTTACCTAGTCAGCCGCTAGTTAACCCTAAAAACTCCAATCAAGCGCATGAAATTTAGGATCCTTCGATCAACCAGTGCAATACTGTTCACACACACCGATCTGAAAAGAAGGTGGACAACCAGGTCTACCAATAGAAAAATCAACTCCATACTGATCCTACTTCAGCCTCCACCTCTGCTAGTTCCTCCCAATCTGCTCTTTAAACATCTGACGAGGATAAAGTTGCTGAACAAGTTCATAAGCCTGTAGCACCCTTTCCCAATAGGCTTAGGAATAACAATAAGAATATGCACATGGAGAAGATGCTTGAGATGTTTAACCAGATCAAACTGAATGTGCCTCTTCTTGACGCTATCCAACAAGTTCCAGCTTATACCAAATTTCTTAGGGATATGTGTACGAAGAAGAGAAAGACAAATGTGCCCAAGAAAATCTTCTTGGCAACCAATATAAGCAAAATTCTGTCTCGTCCCATTCTGGTAAAATACAAGGATCCCGGATGTCTCACAATTTCCTGCACCATAGGACAAATAGAAATTAGCAGAGCACTACTTGACCTGGGAGCAAGTATCAACTTGCTACCTCTCTCAGTATACCTGCAACTTGGGTTGGGCGAGCTGAGTCCAACTCGAATCACCATTCAGTTAGCTGGCCGATCTATGAAAATTCCGAAGGGAAAAATCACAGATATCCTTATCCGGGTCAGGGATTTCATCTACCCCGTTACTTCATTGTGCTTGAGACCCAACCTGTATCAAATCCACGGTCTCAAACTCCGGTCATGTTAAGACACGTATTTCTTGCTACGGCCAATGCCATAATCAGCTGTAGGAACGGGTCCATGCGATTGACCTTTGGGGACATGATGAAGACAACCCAGTTATATCAATAATCAGACTTTTGAGATCAATTCTATTGAAATTCTGACCAGTGAGCATGAGGAAAGCATGGAGATAGAAACAGAAGCAGAGTTTGATTTGGAGTCTGAATATTTTAATCTGGACCAGATCGTAGATTCGGCAGTGGACTGGGCGTCAAGCCCAAGTGTACATCATCATAGGATTGTAAGTCCAGAGATTTCCTCCAATGAAGCAACACCTTCTCTAGAGCTAAAAGCCTTACTTAAACACCTCAAGTACGCCTACCTGGGTAGAAAAGAAACCTTGCCAATCATCATAGCATCCCACCTGACTGAGCAACAAGAGGACAACTTAATGTCTATTCTGAAAAGACATAGGGAAACCATTAGATGGACAATGCAGGATATCAAAAGGATAAGTCCAGCCATAGTTCAACATAGAATCCATTTAACTGATGAAGTAACTCCCAGGAGGGACCCCCAGCGCCGGCTTAACCCACTCATGCAAGAGGCAGTAAAAGCGGAAATTATGAAACTATTAGACAACGGGATCATTTATCCCATTTCTGATAGCTAATGGGTTAGCCTGGTTCATGCGGTCCCGAAGAAAGCTGGCTTTATGATGGTTGAAAATGAGCAAAAAGAGTAGGTACAAACAAGACTGTCTACCAAGGTTCGTATTTATATCGACTATAGAAAGTTGAATGTAGCTACTTATAAAGACCACTTCCCGCTGCCCTTCATCGAACAAATGCTTGAACGCTTGGCTGGACATGAGTACTATTGCTTCCTAGATGGGTACTCGGGATACAAATAAATCCACATTGCTGCAGAAGACTAGGAAAAGATCACGTTCACCTGCCCGTTTGGATCCTTCGCTTACCAACGCATGCCCTTTGGATTGTGCAATGCTTTCGCAACATTCGAACGGTGCATGCTTAGTCTTTTCTCTGACATGGTAGAACATTTCCTTGAGAATTTTATGAATGACTTCTCCTTCTACGGAGATTCATTTGATTAGTGTCTTCATCACCTAGAATTAGTTTTGCAAAGATGCAAGGACTCTAAACTCGGAGAAATGTCACTTCATGGTGAGACAGGGGATTGTCTTAGGCCATGAGATTTCTAGCAGAGGCATTGAAGCGGACAAAACTAAGTAAAAGTGATTGCTAAGCTTCCACCACCCAAAAGAATCAAGGATATTAGATTCTTTCTAGGGCATGCTAGGTTCTACCGACAGTTCGTTAAGGATTTTAGCAAAATCGCTAGGCCCTTAACCAACCTGCTCGCTAAGGACGTGCCTTTTGATTTTAACGATGAATGTTTCAAGTCATGGGGGAAGCTTAAGTAAGAACTTATTTCTGCGCCCATTATTTCTGCACCTAATTGGGCACAACTGTTTGAAATCATGTGCGATGCCTCTGATTTTGCTATTGGCACTGGACAACGCATCGACAATAGGCAGCGCATGATTTACTTCTGAGTAGGACCTTGCATAACACCCAACAGAATTATACAACAACCGAGAAGGAATTCTTGGCCGTTGTCTTTGTGTTAGAGAAGTTCCGGCCATACTTGTTAGGTTCGAAGACGGTGATTTTCACAGATCACTCAGCACTAAGATACCTCATGACCAAGAAGGAAGCAAAAGCCTGATTGATTCGGTGGATCCTTTTGCTTCAAGAATTTGACCTTGAAATTCGGGATAAACGAGGTATAGAAAATGTGGTCGCTGATTATCTATCACGAATTCTGAACGCACCCATCATACAAGCTCCGATCAACGAGGATTTTCCAGAAGAGCACATCCATGCCATTTTCAAGGAACCCTACTATGCGGACATGGTCAATTATCTGGCCACTGGATAATTACCCGCTAACTGGACAAAGCAAGACCAGTGTCGTTTCTTTACCCAAGTACGATAATTCTTCTGAGAAGAGCCGTATCTTTTTAAGTATTATCCTGACTAGATTATTTGACGATGCATATCAGAAGAAGAATAGAGGAGTATGCTAAGCTTTTGCCATGAACTTGCATGCGGAGGACACTTTGGTCCCCGCAAGACTGCAGAGAAGGTTCTACAAAGTGGGTATCACTAGCCTACTTTGTTCAAAGACTCATACCATTTTTTCAAGTCATACACAAATTGTCAAAAAATTGAAAAATTTTCAAGAAGAGACATGATGCCCCTGAATCCTATTCTTGAAGTCAAAATTTTCGACGTTTGGGGTATAGACTTCATGGGACCATTCCCAAATTCCTTCAGCAACCAGTTCATCTTGGTTGCTGTAGACTATGTCTTTAAATGGGCAGAAGCTGTGCCTACAAAGACCAATGACAACAAAGTAGTTGTCAAATTTCTCAAAGAAAACATCTTCTCCCGATTTGGCACCCCTAGAGCGATAATTAGTGATAATGGATCGTATTTCTGCAACATAGTTTTTGAAACTCTGATACTATAATATTTCATCAATCAGAAGTTATCCACTCCGTATCATCCCCCGACAAATGGGCAGGTAGAAGTCGTCAATCGACAAATCAAGCTCATTTTGGAAAAGACTATCGGGCAAAACTGAAAGGATTGGTCGGTCAAACTCAACGATGTATTGTGGGCTTACCGCACTGCTTTTAAGACAGTTCTGGGGATGTCTCCTTATAGAATCATATTTGGAAAAGCCTATCATCTACCAGTCGAGTTAGAACACCATGCCCTATAGCCCATTAAGCAACTCAATTTTAATCTGAGTAAGATCGGTGAGCTAAAGAGACTGCAGATCTCAGAATTAAAGGAGATACGGAATGAATCCTATGTGAAAGCTCGGATCACCAAAAGCAGGACTAAACTTTTTCATGACTAGATCATAACTCGAAAAAACTTTTTCCCGGGAGACAAGGTTCTGCTGTATATCTCTAGGCTTCATATTTTCGCGGGGAAGCTGAAGACTCGTTGGTCTAGACCGTTCATTGTGTGCACCGTCTTCCCACACGGTGCTGTGCTTATTATCGATCCTACGAACAACACGGAATTCAAATTGAATGGGCAAAGACTGAAGCCCTTCTTGACCACTGAGCCTATGACTCCGGATGATAGTGTGCTGACTCTGTTTGCCCCGTCATACACCTAACCACAGCAACTAAAAAAAAAATTTACTTATTGTTTATATGCTTACCCCTTCGATATTTTTGACATTTCTTTCGCCTATTCGCACTTGGCCGGCCTGAGTCAACGAAGGCGGTAACATCATTTCTTCACCCTATTTATTGATTTGCCTTACATTCATTGAGGACAATGCATTAGATAGGTGTGGGGGGGTGCTAACACATTCACTTTTTCTTTTCTTTTTACTGAAAAAACTCCAGAATAAAAAAAATTTTCATACTCTTAATAAAAATACCAAAAGGTTGTAGGAATTAAGGGACCTTATTAAGGAATCTTTATTTTAGCCTAAATAAAAATAAAATATTGTTTTGACTAAAAGTTGGGAGGAATAAGGAAAATAACTTATATCTTGTATTTCGCTTTAGTAGAATATGTATAACCACACACACATGTTTGGGATTTAGAGACACAACTCTGAAAAAAAAGCTGGATAATTGTGCCTCAAGAAGAATGATTACTCACGCCTAAAAAAAACTAACAATAAATATATATAATATAAGTAAATCTTGATTTCGTGGCCTACTCTACTTGTATATTTGACCTGAGGTGTCTTTCCACCTGGTGCCCTACAACCATCTGGTTTGGGAGTCATCGGTTTGATATGTGTTACATGAGTATAGTAGAAAGCCTAATGAAGCCAAGAATAATAGATAAATATTAAAAAAAATTAAATGATATTCAAAGTTGAGTTGAAAAATCCCAAGCACATCACACTTACACATTATGCATATCTTTCGAAAGTAAAATAACAGAATGAGTTAGAAGTACAAGATCCTTTCTAAATTTAAAGCAAAACTATAATCTCTTCTTTTATGAAGGCTAAAGTATAGGAGAACTTATGAGGGTTGAACCTAATTCTTACACCATTCGGTCATTTTTACTTAGATAATTGAAAGTTCTTTTTCTTGAAAGAGGTTTTGCTAACAACTAAATATTTTTTCACTTACTAGATTTTATGGGTGCAATCCGTTGAAAACCTTTAGGAGATAACGCTCCTCCTCTAGGGAAAACTTAGAGGTTTAAAGGCTTGTTGCACAGGCTCAGTGCAATCACGTCACCTGCGAAAGTGGTACAATAATTTTCTTATTATTTTTTTTCTCAGGACGAGCAAAAAGATAAGTGTGAGGGTGTGATTAGTCTCTAATTTTGCATAATTTTTATCACATCCGCATATTTATTTGACATAAAATTCTTCTAATAATGCTTTGTTTACTTGATCCTAGATCCATGGTGTGCAAATGAAGAAGAAGACCATAGATCACCATTTAATGGGTGATTAAAGGCCTACCAAGTAGCCATTGACCTTAGAGAAGAGATTTTGTTAGCCTAGGGCATCAAATCCAGAAACCAGAAGATCCACCTGATAGGGGACAGACAAGATGACACACTGCCCGAAGCCGCACGCCGCCCCGGCATCGCCGCGAAAACGCGGCTGCACGGGCGCGAGCGCACCCGGGCTTTGGGTCAGGGGTTGTCCCCCTGGCCCCCTTTCCCCTTGTGCCTATAAGTACCCCCCTGGGGTCTGATGAGAAGGAGATCCAGAGTTTAGAACATTGTTGAAATCTTATTTTTAGGATTGTAGTTGTTTTAGTTTCATTCTTCTTCTAGTTTTTATTTAGCCATTAGAGTGAAAGAGAGAGTGTATAAGAGTTATATTTGAAGGTGACAAGCTAATACAAGTAACTGCTTCTCTTTCTTCTTTTTATTTACTTGTGTTTTTCATTTGCATTTACTTTCTTGTCGTAGTGTAACTCCCTTTCTCTTTACTTCTTTTCCTTTGTTGTTTCTTTGACTACCATGTCTAACTAACTCTTTCAATTGCATGGCTAACTAACTACTAACCCACATTCTCTAACAACTTGATTGATAAACCCAAATGAGTCAATAGTGTCAAATAAGCCTTGTGCAAACAAGAGCTATGATATCTTATGATGAGGGTTCTAACTCTAACTTATATTTAAGTATTCACTTCTTATATTTCATGCTTAACGGGTTTTTGATGATTTATGAATTGTATACTTTACTTGTTTCTGTAAGTTAGAGATTTTTCTTTTTACTTTGCCGATACCATTTGTGCACTTATGTTTTCCCTTATTCTCACCTTTTATCGGATCTTAATAAGGGAATGTCCAAAAGTTTTGCCATGTGAAGCTAAGTTAAAGGAAGAACTTTCATTCGGTCCCAACATGAATAGTTTCTATATATAAAGGTAATACTTTCTGATCAGTCACATATGTTGCATATACATTGTCACCTTACCATACTCTTTAGCTAATAAATCCTATTAATATGTCTTCTCCTTCTTCGTTAAATGTAGGCCCAATTGCTAAAAGAAAGAAAGGAGAAACAAGCCAAAAAACCCATCAAATTCTGATTTAATTCAGAATAAATTCAAAATCAAGGAATCAGGGCAAATCTTGGCATATTAGAGAGGTTGAAAACCGGTTGAAATGAATCTCCCTGAATCAAGCGGTTGAAGCCAACAAATCAAAGATGATTTCGTCAAATCTGGGATTGCAACAGTGAATCCAGCAAGACAAAAAGGAAGATAAATCCTCGCCAACCGATCCTCCACCTGGATGTGGCCAATTGGCAACATCCAGGCCGCGGATCCGCGGCCCAAGCCACAGATCCACAGCTTGTTGGTGGAGATAAGGGGAGTGTTTGCTCCCCTTATCTCCTCACTCCCTTCCCTCTGAGGTTTTGCCTATAAAAGCTAGAGTTTTGTACTGAAAAATGGAGCGAAGACTAGGATTAGAATTTTGTTTATACTTTAAGGTTTAGGCTTTTTGTTAGATAGCACAAAAGTTATATTTTTGTTCTGCAATTTGTAATTCAGTATAAATACTTGTGAGAGAGAGGAATTGAGTGCTTATACTTGAAGATTGAAGTGACATCAATACAAGAATCGAGCTACTTTTTCTTCCACTCAATTTACGGTATGTCTTGCATTATTTACATACATTTTTCTTTAACTTCCATGAGTAGCTAAATCGGTTTTCTGGGTTCATTATTGTATCTCTCTCCAATTCTTCTTGTTTTCTGATTTTAATGAAAAAGACCCAATGAATCATTTGCATGCCTAACTTAAAACCTTTCTTCTTGAAAGTGTTCTTGAAGACACATGAGGATAAGTTTGGATTTTTAAACTTATAGTTCTTTAAGAACGTCTCTTGAACTTGTTTTTATCTCATATTTGCTTCTTCGCGCTTGATGATTTAACATTCGATTCAAAACGGCTTCTTAAAGAAAAGAGTTAACTTTTTCAACCATCTTATATGCATTACTTCAAACTTTCAAAAGTCAACCTTAAGTTTTGCCTATGATCTGAAAAGTCACCTAGAGGGGGGGTGAATAGGTGACAATGCTAATCAAAGGGCAAATAAAAATTTAAAGCTAAACAAGAATCACAAGATGAATGCAAGCAAGTTTGACAATGAATATGATGAGCAAGTAATAAGAGCAATCAAAGTAGAGTAAGAATTGCAAGAATGTAAACCAATCGCAAACACAAGGATATGTTATCGAGGTTCGAGCACCCAGCTCTACTCCCCGCCTTCCCCAGAAGGATTCCGACCACTTCCACTATCACAAAGATCTCAAATACAATGGAGTACCCAACTCCTACAATCTTAAGAACAAGTAATTTCCTTGGTAGTCAAAAGACCACAAACTCTCTCTTTCAAATATCTCTTCCCTTACAAAGGTCCTTAGAGAATATTGAGTAGGAATGAAGCTCTTGTTGTAAGTGAAGAAAGAAAATTAAATTAGAGAGTATTTGAAAACCCTTCAGAAAATCAGTGAGAAATTCAGCACAAAAACCAAGAAACAAGTCTCTTTTGAAAGCCTTAAACTTTTGAATTTTAGCAATAATTGTTGTTGTAACCAATCTCTCCCCAAACACCCCTATTTATAGGAGAGGGCTAGGGTTTAGGGATAAAACATAATTACTGATGTTTAGGAGGAATTAGATCAAAATATATCCTTAAACGAATTTTTAAACACAAAAGACAAAAATAAACAGCTCTTAAAAATCTGCCCGTTACTGTTCAAACGGTCAGATCGGTCGACTGGGCTGGTCGACCGGTAGCACAAAAATTCGACCGTTATAGGCTAGCGGTCGACCGACCCGGTCGACCGAGAAAACCTGTGAGCAAAAACAATAGTCCGGTCGACCGCCCCGGTCGACCGACAGACATGCACATGGATACGTGCATCTGCCAGAACTTCGGTCGACTGGTCCGGTCGACCGGACCAGACTAACACAGACTCGGTCGACTGCCCCGGTCGACCGGATCAGGTCAAAAATCGTTTTTAGAAAAGAAAACAAAGAGGATTTTGATTTTAACAAAAATACTTTTGAACAGGGAATAGTATAAAACAAAAATATATATCTGTAGGCAAAAACTTGTATGTAAAATATTTTTGTATAATTTATATGAAATTATTTTGAATGAGCATGTGCGCAAAAACGTGTGTGATAGAGCTTCAAACCTATCCACTATTCTTTAACATACTATAAACTGAAAAACAAATTACATGAAGACTTCTTGAGCTATCTTCAAGTCTTTGAGCCATCCAATGCCTTGCTAGAGCCTTCTCTTCTATGATCCTTCCTTGATGTGCAATTTGCCTTCCTTGCTTTGTGGAACTTAGAAGTTCTTGCAATAGCTAAGCGAATGGTCTCTAAACATGGTACAAACCTGAAACTTATCTTGAATAGAATCATTAGTACCAAATAGCACTAATTTGGTTTGTCATCATCAAAACACAAAACAATTGGAGAGTGTAACCTCTTGGGCCAACAATCTCCCCTTTTTGATGATGACAAAACAAATAGGCTATTAACAAAAATATAGGGAGGAGAAAACTCCCCCTCAAATTATGCTATACATAAAACACAAGAATATGCTCTAGATACCAATAATTGAAATGATGCACCAATTATTGAAACTAATATAAAACACAAAAATTGCTCTTGATACCAAAAATACCAAAACAACTAAAACACAAAACTAAAACACAAGAATTCTCAAAATACATGAATTCAAAAACTCATACATACATAAACATAAAACTCATAAAACAAATCTTTAAGGTTAAAGCATATAAATTCATATGGAACCAAGACCAAATGAACTTATTTTGTCATGTAAACTTATTCTCCCCCTTTTTGTCATACATCAAAAAGGGTTATGAAAAACATGTCTATTCAATAATACAAACATTAAGTTCTCCACAAATAAAAGAAAATCTAGCAAAATAAAGAGGTTTAGTGAAAATATCGGCTAGTTGTAAATCCGTGGAAACATAATCAATATCTATATCACCTTTCTCAAAATGATCTCTAAGAAAGTGATATCTAATCTCAATGTGCTTGGTCATACTATGTTGATTTGCATTTTTGGTCATGTGTATAGTACTAGTATTATCACAAAATATTTTTATATGATCAAAGTGCAAATCAAATCAAGGAGAGTATGTTTCATCCAAAGGACTTGTGCACAACAAGCCCCCGCGGCAACATACTCCGCCTCGGCGGTTGAGAGAGCTACGGAATTTTGTTTCCTAGAGGACCATGAAACAAGACAATACCAAGAAATTGACATGTCCCACTAGTGCTCTTTCTATCTACTCTACAACCCGCATAGTCGGCATCCGAATAGCTAGTCATTGAAAAATCTCTAGTTTTCGGATACCAAAGACCCATTCCAATAGTGCCCTTAATATAACGAATAATGCGTTTTACCGCAATAAGATGAGACTCTTTAGGACACGATTGAAATCTAGCACAAAGACACACACTAAACATGATATCCAGCCTACTTGCCGTCAAATATAAAAGACTTCCTATCATGCTTCTATATAATTTAATATCAACATTTTTACCTTGTTCGTCCTTATCAAGCTTGGTTGTAGTTGCCATTGGAGTGTTGCAAGCCTTTGATCCTTCAAGCCCAAACTTCTTTACTAGCTCCTTTGCGTACTTGGCTTGGTTAATGAAGGTTCCGTCTTGCAATTGCTTGATTTGGAGTCCAAGGAAGAAATTGAGCTCACCCATGGAAGACATTTCAAATTCTAGTTGCATTACCTTCTCAAAATCCTTGCATAAAAGCTCATTAGTAGATCCAAAAATTATATCATCAACATAAATTTGCACAATTAAAATATCATTATCAACATGCTTAGTAAAAAGAGTTGTGTCTACTTTGCCTTTAATAAAATCATTTGAAATGAGAAAACTAGAAAGCCTTTCATACCAAGCTCTTGGAGCTTGTTTCAATCCATACAAAGCTTTATCAAGTTTAAAAACAAAATCGGGATGAACATGATCAATAAAACCGGGAGGTTGAGAAACATAAACTTCTTCATTAATAAAACCATTCAAAAATGCACTTTTCACATCCATTTGAAAAAGTTTAAAATTTTTAAAACATGCAAAAGCTAGTGTCATCCGTATGGCTTCAAGCCGTGCTACGGGTGCAAAGGTCTCCTCAAAGTCAATTCCCTCAACTTGAGTGTAACCTTGGGCCACTAACCTACCTTTATTCCTAATGACATTTCCGGACTCATCCATCTTGTTTCTAAAGATCCACTTAGTACCAATTATTGGTCTATCGTGGGGCTTAGGAACAAGGTGCCAAACTTGGTTGCGCTCAAATTGATTGAGTTCCTCTTGCATGGCAAGCAACCAATATGGGTCCATCTCGGCTTCGAGAATGCCTTTGGGTTCAAAATGAGAAATGAAAGCAAAGTTACCACATAGGTCATGGAGTTTGGAGCGCGTAGTGACTCCTTTAGATGCATCACCCAAGATGAGCTCCTTAGGATGATTTGTAGCGTATTTCCAAGCTTTAGGAAGCGGTTGAGTGCTTTCCTCCTTATCCTCTTGAACTTTACCAATAGGATCTAGCTTTTCTTCTTGAGCGGGTGAGTCCTTCAAGGATAGTCTCTCCATGTCTTCACCTAATGGTTCAAACTCTACAACATTCTCAACAAACACATTAGATTCTTCAAACTTAACATGCATGGATTCTTCAATGGTTTGAGAAGATCTAATGAAAACTCTATATGCTTTGCTAGTAGAGGAATATCCAACAAAGATAGCCTCATAAGCCTTAGCATCAAATTTGCCCAAATTATCCTTAGTATTCAAAACAAAACACTTGCATCCAAAAACTTTAAAATATGCAACATTTGGTTTTCTAGAATGATACATTTCAAATGATGTTTTTGAAGAATTTTTGCACAAATAAATACGATTCGATATATAGCATGCGGTGTTTACGGCCTCGGCCCATAAATATTGAGGGAGGTCATATTCACTTATCATTGTCCTAGCCATCTCTTGAAGTGTTCTATTTTTCCTTTCTACTACTCCATTTTGTTGTGGAGTTCTAGGACAAGACATTTCATGCTTAATTCTCTTTTCATCACAATAAGTCATGAAGAGTTGGTTAACAAACTCACCACCTCTATCACTCCTTATTCTCAAAATCGGAAAACCCTTTTCTTTTTCAACTCTTTTTCGAAAAATTTTAAAATGAGAAAAAGTTTGATCTTTATTTTGTAAAAAGAAAACCCAAGTAAAACGGGAGAAATCATCAACCAAAACAAATGCAAATCTACTTCCATTTAAACTTTTAGTTTTAGTTGGTCCAAAAAGATCCATATGAATTAATTCTAAAGGCCTAGTTGACATGATATCCTTGATTGGTTTAAAGGAAGACTTGGTTTGTTTCTCAAGTTGGCACGCACTACAAATTCGGTCTTTCTCAAAATTCAAGTAAGGTATACCCTTCACCAATTCCTTTGAATTAATCCTAGAAATATAGTCAAAAGATGCATGTCCTAATCTTCTATGCCAAAGCCAAGAATTTTCATCAAAAGCATTCAAGCATTTAGTAGAACAATCTAAATTAAGCATGTCAATGATATAAACATTATTATCACGAAAACCGGTGAGAATATAAACATCGGATTTAATATCAAAAATCTTGCAAGAAGTATCATCAAAAACAACTTTAAGTCCACGATCAAAAAGTTGACTAATGCTAAGTAAATTATGTTTTAAACCATCTACTAAAACAACATTCTCAATAATAGGAGATGCACCAATTTGAATGTTATCTATACCGATGATAGTTCCTTTGGAGTCATCCCCGAAGGTGACGGTGCCACCTTCCATGTACCTTGATAGGGTTGTGAAGTTGTTGATGTCCCATGTCATGTGTCTTGAACAACCACTATCAAGGTACCACCGCTCCCTACGTCTTGGAGCTTTGGTGTGTACCTACATCAAACAATTTAAGACTTGATTTTGGTACCCACATTTTCTTGGGTCCTCTAGGGTTAGTGTCATGAACCCAAACAAGATTATTTGTTCTATTTAGTTGATCATAGCAAAACTTAGCTAAATGTCCATTTTGCCACAATATGTGCATCTATACACTCTACCATATTAAAAGCATAATGGGTGTGTGATTTGTGAGCATGGGCATTGTGAGCATGAACATGAGACGTGTTAGGTGTAGTGTGAGCATGAGGAATCTTAGCATGAGATGTGTGCTTTTTAGAAAATTTTCTTTAAGTTTCTTAGTATTAAAGGCACAATCTTTTAAAACTTTTTCAAAATCATTCATTTTGGATTTAAAAGAAGAAATTTCTTTTTCATCAATAATAGGAGATTTTGCCTTACAAGTACTCTTGTAGGCACAAAATTCTTTTTGCATGGAAATGAAATTAGAAGAAATATCATCTTTTTCTTTAGAAACAATGGCAAGTTGATTCTTAAGAAAAGCAACTTCTTTTTGTAATTTTATGCATTCAATTTTCTTGTTATCATAAGTTTCAGAAAGTTCTACAAAAGCATGCACTAGAACTTCCTTACTTACATCATCATCTTCATCATCAAGGGATTGAGGGGTTACCTTGGGTGTGTTTGCCATGAAACACATATTAGCTTGATCCACCTCCTCTTCGGACTCGCTTTCCGAATCCCATGATGCTTTGTAGGCTTTCTTCTCCTCCGGTTTCTTTGGCTTGAAGGAGGAAGTCATCTTCTTCTTGAACTCCGGACAATCCGCCATGATATGTCCGGGTTTGCGGCAATTATAGCAAATGATCTTCCTCTCCTCTTTGCCTTCGAATCTTCTCCGGAAGTTGAACTTGTTCTTTCGGTACAACCTCTTGACATTCCGCACAAGTAGAGTTAGCTCCTCATCTTCTTCTTCGTCTTCATCATCGTCATCATTGGTGGATGAAGTCTTGAAGGCTATGGATTTCTTCTTTGAGGTAGTGGCTTCTTCTCTTGCCTTCTTCTCCATCTCATGGGTCTTTAGGTTCCCAATGAGACTAATGATGTCCATCTCGTCCTTGTCATTCAACTCCTTTAAGGTGGTGGCCTTGATCTCCCATGAAGAAGGAAGCGCCCGAATCACTTTCCGCACCTTTTGATCGTTGGAGATGTCATCACCTAATGAAGAGAGACCATTAGTGATTTTAGTGAAACGAGTAATCATACTATCAATAGATTCTTCATCAAGCATTTTGAATGACTCATATTGGGACCTCAAGAGATCTATTTTAGCTCTCTTGACTTGTGAAGTCCCTTCGTGTGTGACCAATAAATGTTGCCAAATCTCATAGGCGGATTGGCAATGAATTACCCGTGTAAGGTCATCCTCATTCAAGGCGGTTAATAGGGAGTTTTGGGCTTTGGAGTTAGCCTCATATTCTCTAAAGTTGAAGTCGGTCCAAGTGCTTTCATCACTATCGGGTGCTACATAGGGTTTAGTCAAGGACTTGGCTACTAAGCTACCCAAAGATTGCAAAAATATAGTCATCCTAACCTTCCAAATTGGGAAATTGAGGCCATCAAATTTAGGTGGGGATTAATGTTGTCGGCCATGTTTACTAGTGATGAATGGATGAATGAAAATGTTGATTAGCAAAATTTTAAGGATCTCTCTATGGATGTTAAGCCAAACCTAGAGTCCAAGCTCTGATACCAATTGAAAAGTCACCTAGAGGGGGGGTGAATAGTGTTGGCCCAAAGGCCCTTCACCCTAGTTTTGATGATGATCAACTCATGTAGTTATAGTTACTAATGATCTTGTGTTTAATTAGTGACAGATTCATGATCAAGATCTTAGTAGGTGCATAGCTCAACAAAGGATTAAAGAACAAGATTTGGAGCTTGCATGTGGTGATCCAAGGAGTTTTTGGATCAAGCTTGGACCAAGTCAAGAAGATGAGAAGCCTTCAAGGGAAGACTTCAAGAAGATGAAGACTTGTGTCTAGGTATAGAATTTGTATTTTTGTTTTAGTAAAAGATGTAAAGGATAGATAGTTGGTGGATTGCTCAAGTTATATCACACACACACACTCTTGATAGAACTCTTGATTAATTGATTTCATAAAAGATTTCATTTTAGAAAAGAATTTTTATTTAGAAAAATATTTATCTTAGATTTTGGTATTTCATAGTTCATATCTTTAAACCAAAATCTTGATTAGAGCTTTATATCAAAAACATAGATATTTCTTATTGATTGTGTAGTGGATCATATCCATACACACTATGCTTTAAAATGAACTCAAATATCTTGTTTTTGTATTTGATGAAGATTTAGAAAAACAAGTTTGGAAAACATGTTTTGGAAAAATACATTTTGGTTATTGAGCTAATATTTCCAAGTTACAAAAATAGACCAAAACATCTATAACATGTCTTGATTTTGTGCAAGCATGTTTGTTCTTTCAAGTATATTGGTAAAACTATTTTTGTAGAATTTCTATGTATTTTTAGGATTTTATAAAAGATTTTTTAAATCCTATTTTCTGACCTGGAGACTGGCTGACAGGCCAAACCGGTCGACCGGTCCGGTCGACCGTTGTGCACAGCCCTGTGCACGTTGTCAGCACAGTGGCCGGTCGACCGACCAAGAGAGCTTTGCTCTCTGGAAATATCAGTCGACCGGGCCGGTCGACCGACAGTTCATTCCAGGTTATCGGTCGACCGAGCCGGTCGACCGGTGGCTGCAACGGTCAGAAAAATGACCGTTGGCCGGTCGACCGGCGGTCGACCGACAGCACTGACACAGCCCCAACGGCTCTATTTTCTGGGAGCCTATAAAAGGGGGTTTTGTCTATTGTTTTGGGTTAAGATTTTGGAGACCTTTGAGCTAGTTTTTCCAACTGATTTCAGAAGTTCTCTCCACATATTTGAGTGCAAATATTTCCCATCTTAAAGGGAGTTTTTATCAAGAGAGTGTTAAGTGATTCTTTGAGTTTTTTCACCATAGTCTTTCCTTGCTTTTCTCACACCACACTTGAGCTATCCATTGCTAGATATTCCTATAGGTGTGTTGTAGTGAGAGTGCTCTTTAGGTGATCAAGTGTTGTGATCATCAAAGAGATTTTTCTTTGTACTTTGAGGAAGCGGGCAAGTGTGCTCGTTGTGGTTGGAGTTCGGTTGTGAACTCTTGGTGATTCGAGGTACGGCCTCGGCGAGTCGGTGGACTTGCGTGTGTACGGGACTTGGGAGTCCGAGGGTTTGTAGGTGTACGGCACCGAGGAGAGATCCGGTGGGATCTTACATAGTGGAAATCCTTCGTGTGTCGAAGGCGGGGATGTAGAGCAAGTGTGCTCGAACCTCGAAACAAACCCTTTGTGTTTGCGATTGCTTACTCTTCCCTCTCTCTCTCTCTCTCTTTGTCTCTATTTTATATCTTGCATTCAATTTATTGTGTTCATCTTATATATGCATGATATATTCCCTTGTGCTCATAATTGATATACATACTTGCTTGGGATTGTTGTTAACACTAGTATTCAACCAAGAGAGCCAACGCGGCACCTCAACCCATTCAAGGGGAATCTAGAGGAGCTTGTCCAGAGCCTCGCAAGGGGAATTCGGCAACACTCTTGTGTTATACATAAGTGTTTAAATTAAAAGAAGTTTAATTTGGTCTACTTAGTTTTAATTCCGCATTATTTGTTCATAAGTGACCATTAGATTAGCCATCACCTATTCACCCCCCCTCTAGGTGATCTTACAATTGGTATCAGAGCAATTTCAATTGGTATCAGAGCAAGTGCTCTTGATTTGGGTATAACAACCTAAGAGTTAAAGATCCTCCTTTAGGCTAATCACAATATTTTTGTACACACACACACCTCACCATGGACTTCATGTCACCACCCACCTTTGATATTCTTAACATCCAAATTTGGAAGGTTAAGATGTCTTTGTTCCTCAAAGGACTTGGCCTTAGTGTATATCTTGCCACAACTAATAAAGAATATTGCTTAAATGGTAAGAACATTGAGGCTAATGCAAAAGCCCTACATGCTTTAGTATCTTGCTTAGATAATGATTATTTGTCTAAGATGACTAATCTTGATTCGGCTTTTGTAGTATGGAACACCCTCATCTCCCTTGGCGAGAAAGATCAATACTATGCGGGGAGCGATTCGGACGTTGGAAGCGACATCTCCAACGTATGCTATATGGTCCAAGGGGATAACCCCCTTGAGGTAAACTCCGAATCCGATGATGAGGACATGTCATATGATGAGCTCACTTCATTTTGCCAAACAATTCTTGAGAAATATGACATGATTAAAAAGGAAAATAAAAATTTGAAAAAGGACATTGCTAGCATGCATGTAGATCATGATTCATGTAGAGATAACATTGCATGTTTAGAAAAAGATAACAAGATTTTGAAAAAGGAATTTGATTGCATGCTTAATGAAAATGATTCACTTAGAAATAAAGTCGCATGCTTAGAAAAAGAAAAAGAAGATTTGAAAAATGAGAATGTTTCCTTATTTTCTAAATTGAGTATTTTGTGTGAAGGAAACAATACTTTGAAAGAAAAGATTGATTTGGTGAAAAAACAAAAGGAAAGTATTTTGCAAGAAAATAAGTCTTTGAAAAGAAAATTTGTTGAAAAAGAAAAAGATAATGTTTGTAAAAAGAAAAAGAAAAATGATTCTTCATCTCATCATGCTATTCATGCCACATCTAATGAGATTGAGAATATGAAAAATAAGATGAATAATTTGAGCTCTAATTTGAGCACATGTGCATTCAATCATTCTAAGTTGGAATCTTTGTTTCAAAAGAAACAAGTTCCTCATGCTCATGCACATCATCATACTCATCATGCTCATGCTTATGGTGCACATCACGATCACAATCACACTCATAAGCATCATGCTAAGGTGTACATTTGTACACATTGCGGCCGCAAAGGCCATCTAGCAAGATATTGTTTTGATAAGAAACCATATTTATATTTTGCTAAATATAATAGATTTTGGGTTCCTTATAACAATGCTAACCCCAAAGGACCCAAGAAAACATGGGTACCAAAACCCCCACCTTTTGATTGTGATGTAGGTGAGGGCTCTCACAAGACGTGAGAGGATTGGTGCCTTGGTAGCCAATGCAATGGACATGATGGACAAACATTGGGATGCATTGCTATCAAGGAATCTTGGTGGGAAAGACCACCATGCTTGGAGCTTTGAAGTTGGTAACAATTTCTTAACTCCTATTTTTATATACATGCTTTTACTTATTTCATACATTCATAGCATGTTCATGATTTTGTTTGATTTGTGCTTCATGTGGTATTTACATGCTTAGATGTAGAATATATCAAACTTGTATGTATACATATACAAATAGTGAATTACAATTGACTCTTAAATAATTGAACTTCATGCTCACTTGTATCCACTTTATGCATATGTATAATCTAGTTTTGATAATTCTCATATATACATGTTTTGCAAATTTTTGTGATTTACTTCATGTATATGCATGTTTAATTCAAATCTAATAAATATACATGTATACCCGTGAGTCTCTTGCCTTCATGCAAACATTTAATAGACTCTTTTATTTTGGGATATGTATGCATATTGTTAGTTTTGTATAAACCATACATATACCATGAAAATTGTTGATTTTAGTGAAAAATGATTTTTGTGTGTTGTTAAATAAAAATTTTAGTCATGATTTGATTTGGGCTTCTATGACTATTTTCATGTAGATACTATTTACATAACCTTTGAACACTCAATCTTTAAGAAAAGATATAATTTGGAGCTTTATGGAATATGAGTGCTTGAACTTTTATGTATTTAGTATTATTCATGAAATACATATGATTTCATATTTATGAAGGATCTTTAACTAGTTTGTCAAAAATCCATTTAAACTAGTTATCTACTCTTCAATTGATGCACATGATCCTATTTTTATGGATAAATTCTTTTGTGATTTCAAAATTTTGATGCTTCATTGTATTGAATATTAGTTTAGATGTTAGTATTTGTCAACACTTGGATTTATACTTGTACACCTTATGGACCACAAATAAATCTATATATGATTGGGTTGAATGCTTATTTGTGCCTATTAGATGTACTAGTATAGCCTTATGTTGATGATCATTACATTCTTAAACTTGTATTCCCATTTGGATTTATGTTATGATCATGTGATTTCATTTCATGTATATGGTTATTTTGCCAAAACATTAAGATATACATGGATACCTCTTGAGTCATTTGCCTTTCATGCAAATCTATATATATGGACTCAATTGTGTTAGAGATATGTATGTATGCTTCTTGTATTGACAAAACATACATATATTATGAAACATTTTTTTAATAAAAATTTTTAATGATTTTCAAGGTTTTTAAAAGTTATGATAATTCAAAATTTAAAGGAATATTGAGTTTTATTGTAATTTTCATGATGCCATGCTTCACATAACATTAGTACACTCACATCTCTTGAAAACATTAAATGGACTTTATGGATTAGAGTTTTTTAGTGCCTTGTGTTTCATTGATCTTTCATGAAAATTTTTTTTAACTTATTCCTTGATGGAAGGATCTCGTACTAGTTCTTAAAACAAGTTCATTTAACTAGTTCGAATTCTTCATATGGTAGATTATATGATGTATACACTTATGCTTACTTTTCAATTGGTATCATTGGTTATTTGCAATTGGTATCAATATGACTTCATGTTGTGTATATCCATATTTGATTGTATGTATGAATGTCTTCAAATTATATCAATTTCTATTGGTATTATCTTGTCATACATATATGTTATCTATTTGTGCTTATTTTACAAGTGGTATTTCCTTTAAAGCACAAAGATTGTTGATGCTAAGCTTAATTAGATTTCAAATTGGTATTTCATAATAAGCTTATGCATTGTGTTTTGAAATTGGTATCAAAAATTCAAAATTTGATTATTTTACAATTGATATCTCAAAATTTGTTGTTATTAAGAAAAAGTTAAAATTTTGTTTTGATAAAGAAAAATTCAAAATTTTGATTTGTATTGTCTATATGCAAGGAGAGCTTAACATCTCTTCTACATATAGATTCATGTTCAGTATATTATAATTTGAGGAGCTTGACAACTCTTCTTTTCATGATATACGTGTGTAGGGGGAGCTTCACATCTCCTCTTATGCATGACATATTATACGTTATGTGAATTAGGGCTTGTCATCCCTCCTTCATGTAATGTATATGTGTCGGGAAGCTAACTTAACGTCTTCCTCTTCATGAATTTATATCGCTTATAAATTTTATTGATTGATTTGTATTTTACCCTCCTTGATTTCTTTGTTTTTGACAAAAAAAGGGGGAGAAAAATTTGTTTGATGTATTTTTCTTTGAACCCTTTGTTGATGATTGACAAAAAGGGGGAGAAGAATTTGTGATTTTATATGCATGATTTCATGATTTCCTTACTTAAGGGGGAGAAGTATTTGGTTCCTTGCTTAAGGGGGAGTAAGATTTGTATTTATGCATATATGTTGTCTTGCAATTAGGAGCAAAAGATTTGATTTATGATTTGATTTATATGATTGCATCTCCTACATTGCATACATGTCATGTGCTTCATTGAATATCTATTGCTTATTTATTATGCATGAGTTAAGGGGGAGCCTCTTTGATGCTTTACTTTAATCCATGCATATATAACTCCATGAGTTTTGTCATCATCAAAAAGGGGGAGATTGTTGGCCCAAAGGCCCTTCACCCTAGTTTTGATGATGATCAACTCATGTAGTTATAGTTACTAATGATCTTGTGTTTAATTAGTGACAGATTCATGATCAAGATCTTAGTAGGTGCATAGCTCAACAAAGGATTAAAGAACAAGATTTGGAGCTTGCATGTGGTGATCCAAGGAGTTTTTGGATCAAGCTTGGACCAAGTCAAGAAGATGAGAAGCCTTCAAGGGAAGACTTCAAGAAGATGAAGACTTGTGTCTAGGTATAGAATTTGTATTTTTGTTTTAGTAAAAGATGTAAAGGATAGATAGTTGGTGGATTGCTCAAGTTATATCACACACACACACTCTTGATAGAACTCTTGATTTAATTGATTTCATAAAAGATTTCATTTTAGAAAAGAATTTTTATTTAGAAAAATATTTATCTTAGATTTTGGTATTTCATAGTTCATATCTTTAAACCAAAATCTTGATTAGAGCTTATATCAAAAACATAGATATTTCTTATTGATTGTGTAGTGGATCATATCCATACACACTATGCTTTAAAATGAACTCAAATATCTTGTTTTTGTATTTGATGAAGATTTAGAAAAACAAGTTTGGAAAAACATGTTTTGGAAAAATACATTTTGGTTATTGAGCTAATATTTCCAAGTTACAAAAATAGACCAAAACATCTATAACATGTCTTGATTTTGTGCAAGCATGTTTGTTCTTTCAAGTATATTGGTAAAACTATTTTTGTAGAATTTCTATGTATTTTTAGGATTTTATAAAAGATTTTTTAAATCCTATTTTCTGACCTGGAGACTGGCTGACAGGCCAAACCGGTCGACCGGTCCGGTCGACCGTTGTGCACAGCCCTGTGCACGTTGTCAGCACAGTGGCCGGTCGACCGGGTCGGTCGACCGACCAAGAGAGCTTTGCTCTCTGGAAATATCAGTCGACCGGGCCGGTCGACCGACAGTTCATTCCAGGTTATCGGTCGACCGAGCCGGTCGACCGGTGGCTGCAACGGTCAGAAAAATGACCGTTGGCCGGTCGACCGGCGGTCGACCGACAGCACTGACACAGCCCCAACGGCTCTATTTTCTGGGAGCCTATAAAAGGGGGTTTTGTCTATTGTTTTGGGTTAAGATTTTGGAGACCTTTGAGCTAGTTTTTCCAACTGATTTCAGAAGTTCTCTCCACATATTGAGTGCAAATATTTCCCATCTTAAAGGGAGTTTTTATCAAGAGAGTGTTAAGTGATTCTTTGAGTTTTTTTACCATAGTCTTTCCTTGCTTTTCTCACACCACACTTGAGCTATCCATTGCTAGATATTCCTATAGGTGTGTTGTAGTGAGAGTGCTCTTTAGGTGATCAAGTGTTGTGATCATCAAAGAGATTTTTCTTTGTACTTTGAGGAAGCGGGCAAGTGTGCTCGTTGTGGTTGGAGTTCGGTTGTGAACTCTTGGTGATTCGAGGTACGGCCTCGGCGAGTCGGTGGACTTGCGTGTGTACGGGACTTGGGAGTCCGAGGGTTTGTAGGTGTACGGCACCGAGGAGAGATCCGGTGGGATCTTACATAGTGGAAATCCTTCGTGTGTCGAAGGCGGGGATGTAGAGCAAGTGTGCTCGAACCTCGAAACAAACCCTTTGTGTTTGCGATTGCTTACTCTTCCCTCTCTCTCTCTCTTTGTCTCTATTTTATATCTTGCATTCAATTTATTGTGTTCATCTTATATATGCATGATATATTCCCTTGTGCTCATAATTGATATACATACTTGCTTGGGATTGTTGTTAACACTAGTATTCAACCAAGAGAGCCAACGCGGCACCTCAACCCATTCAAGGGGAATCTAGAGGAGCTTGTCCAGAGCCTCGCAAGGGGAATTCGGCAACACTCTTGTGTTATACATAAGTGTTTAAATTAAAAGAAGTTTAATTTGGTCTACTTAGTTTTAATTCCGCATTATTTGTTCATAAGTGACCATTAGATTAGCCATCACCTATTCACCCCCCCTCTAGGTGATCTTACAAATAGGTGACAATGCTAATCAAAGGGCAAATAAAAATTTAAAGCTAAACAAGAATCACAAGATGAATGCAAGCAAGTTTGACAATAAATATGATGAGCAAGTAATAAGAGCAATCAAAGTAGAGTAAGAATTGCAAGAATGTAAACCAATCGCAAACACAAGGATATGTTATCGAGGTTCGAGCACCCAGCTCTACTCCCCGCCTTCCCCAGAAGGATTCCGACCACTTCCACTATCACAAAGATCTCAAATACAATGGAGTACCCAACTCCTACAATCTTAAGAACAAGTAATTTCCTTGGTAGTCAAAAGACCACAAACTCTCTCTTTCAAATATCTCTTCCCTTACAAAGGTCCTTAGAGAATATTGAGTAGGAATGAAGCTCTTGTTGTAAGTGAAGAAAGAAAATTAAATCAGAGAGTATTTGAAAACCCTTCAGAAAATCAGTGAGAAATTCAGCACAAAAACCAAGAAACAAGTCTCTTTTGAAAGCCTTAAACTTTTGAATTTTTAGCAATAATTGTTGTTGTAACCAATCTCTCCCCAAACACCCCTATTTATAGGAGAGGGCTAGGGTTTAGGGATAAAACATAATTACTGATGTTTAGGAGGAATTAGATCAAAATATATCCTTAAACGAATTTTTAAACACAAAAGACAAAAATAAACAGCTCTTAAAAATCTGCCCGTTACTGTTCAAACGGTCAGATCGGTCGACTGGGCCGGTCGACCGGTAGCACAAAAATTCGACCGTTATAGGCTAGCGGTCGACCGACCCGGTCGACCGAGAAAACCTGTGAGCAAAAATAATAGTCCGGTCGACCGCCCCAGTCGACCGACAGACATGCACATGGATACGTGCATCTGCCAGAACTTCGGTCGACTGGTCCGGTCGACCGGACCAGACTGACACAGACTCGGTCGACTGCCCCGGTCGACCGGATCAGGTCAAAAATCGTTTTTAGAAAAGAAAACAAAGAGGATTTTGATTTTAACAAAAATACTTTTGAACAGGAAATAGTATAAAACATAAATATATATCTGTAGGCAAAAACTTGTATGTAAAATATTTTTGTATAATTTATATGAAATTATTTTGGAATGAGCATGTGCGCAAAAACGTGTGTGATAGAGCTTCAAACCTATCCACTATTCTTTAACATACTATAAACTGAAAAACAAATTACATGAAGACTTCTTGAGCTATCTTCAAGTCTTTGAGCCATCCAATGCCTTGCTAGAGCCTTCTCTTCTATGATCCTTCCTTGATGTGCAATTTGCCTTTCTTGCTTTGTGGAACTTAGAAGTTCTTGCAATAGCTAAGCGAATGGTCTCTAAACATGGTACAAACCTGAAACTTATCTTGAATAGAATCATTAGTACCAAATAGCACTAATTTGGTTTGTCATCATCAAAACACAAAACAATTGGAGAGTGTAACCTCTTGGGCCAACATGATCAAGTTGAGGCACTGAGAATTTCAATAGAAGAATAAACGGTTGAGTAGTGGGATAGTGAGCTCAGATTTTCTTCTTTTTTAAAATCAACCAAACAATTTTCGAGCTTCTTAAATCATCTTCTCCAAAGCCTTCTCTGAAGTTGCAATTCTCTTTTAATCGTCTAGTTCTTTCTATTCTCTTTTCAATTAAAAAATGAGCACAATTCTTTATTATTAAATGAAACACTAAAAAGCTTTCATCGCATTCCTCCTCGTGGACACGACTCGTTAGCCACAAGCTACACAGTAATTTCTTAACTCTTTGATTGTTCTTTCACTTTAGCAATCAATTTTTGGCGCCGTTGCCGGGGAGGAAACAGTGTATTTATTTTTTAACAAGTTTGGTGTGTTGTTTCAGGGACTTGAAGATTCAGATCTAGCATTCAAGCTTTGAAAGAGAAGACTTGCAAATTTTGTGCCCCTACTCTGGAAAGTAGGAAACTGAATTTCAAGAAATTTTGTTGCAAAAGTTAAAAATTTCATTGGACTACTAAAACTCTTTTTTGCAGGACATATTGCTCGCAAAAAAAATTAAGTTTTGTACGTTATATTCTTGCTATTTTTTCTATCCACCATCCCTGTTTTAATCCAACAATAATTTGAGTGATTGCTAATTGCTTAAAAAACGTTTAGACTTGCATTCTAGGCATTTGTCTAATTACGTTTATTTTACAATTACTGTTGAAGAGAGCTGGAGACAAGGTACTTATGCATAGCATATAGTTTAGGAAACATTCTTGGGTGATATTTACTTTTGAATGCTACTTTTCTATATCTTGCACACTTTGCACAATTAACTCTAAGGGCAAAACCCAATTCAAGATAAGGTGGGAAAGTCATTACCCTTCCTTAGCCCACAAACCATCTCCAAGCACGCACAACCTAAGCCTAAGTAAAATCTGATAGACGTTGGCCTTAGGGACATCTCGAACTCACTAGGAGATTATCCTAAGGGGAAAGGTGTTGGAATTTGACTCCTGCCAAATCAGTGTCTAGGAAGGGGATTGAGGGCTTAAAGCCCGAAGGTTGGTGGTTACTTAATTAATGAACGTCGTTGACTGATAACCTCCCACCAATCTTGCCCTGACCTGGCTGATTACCTTGTGGTCAAAGTCTACATTATACCTCATGTGGACAATCAACCAGTTAGGAGTTGTCTAGGTCAAGGTTACCTTAAACTAGGCTTGGTTGTTTTCTCTTTTTGACTATCGGTGAACTTGTTTGTGATTGTGTTTGTGCATGCAAGTGTGCTCAAGAGACCCTAATTCATTTAGGTTAACTAGAAACACATCACCATCCAAGTTTGAAATAAGACCAGATTCGGTTATGGATCGACCGACATCTTTGCAGGATAGGTTCTATCCCATTAGAACTTCACTTCCATCCTGCATCCAACTTCCATCGGTTGGTGAACACAACTTTGAGCTTAAGCCACAGTTCATCAATACACTCCCTAAATTACATGGCTTAGAGTCTGAAGATACTTATTTCTTCATAAGAGAATTTGAGGAAGTATGCTTAATGATGAAAATCTCACACCTTGCAGATGATGTTATTAGGTTGAGATTTGTCCCATTTACTCTTAAGGACTTAGCCAAGAAATGGCTCTACAGCTTAGCGGCCGGCTCTATCACATCCTGGGATGGTTTCATCAAGATCTTCTTGATGAAATTCTATCCAATCCACATGACCGCTCTCGTTAGGAAAAACATCATGCAGTTCAAGGAAGAACCTAGTGAACCGTTTTGGAGGTACTTTGAACGCTTCAAAGATCTTCTTGTCTAATGTCCTCATCATGGAATAGAGAAATGGCGACAATGCCAAATTCTTTATGATGGTTTAGACTACTCGACCAAGACTCTCTTAGAAAGCATGTGCCAAGGGGGGTTCTTGCAGAAGGATGAGCATGAAAGATGGGATTTATATGAGAATCTAGCTGAAAAAAACCATCCAATGGGAACCTACTAGTGAAAGCTCTAGAAATTCAAACTCTATCTCTTCAAAAGGAGGTCTCCATTCGATTGAATCATCCATAGCTAACGAGGCTAAGTTAGCTAACCTAGCGAGAAGACTGGAAGCTTTAGAAACTAAGGAACCAAGTCCAGTCAATCAAGTCAGCCCAAACTAATTTTCAACTCCGGGTTGTACTTACTGTCAGGCAATAAATCATATGTTTGAGGAGTGTCTTGCATTTCAAGCTCACCAACACTTTCTTGAACTGATGAATGCGGCCTTCTCAAGGCCGAACAATGATCCTTACGCTCCAACTTACAATCCTGGCTAGAGAAATCACCCAAATTTCTCATGGAGCCAATAAAATAATGACCACCCACGGTCAAACCATGCTAGCCACTTCCATCATTCCAATAATTCTTCTAATCATCAACCCAACTTTTCCAATCAACCTCACAATTCTCCCAATAATTTTTCAAATTATCAACAAAATTTTCCCAACCAAGCTCCACCATCTTCCTTCCAGAATCCTCAACTCGAAAGGAGAATGACTAATTTGGGAGAAACATGGAAAGGTACATGAATAACTAAGATTCCCTCATGCAAACAATACAGAGGCTAGAGGGTCAAATGAGCCAGTTAGCCAACCCACAACATGAGAGGCAAAAGAGTACCTTGACCAGTCAACTAATTATGAATCCTAGGAATTCACAACAAGCTCATTTGGTTGAGGATCCATCACTGAATCAATGTAATGTTGTTCATACATTGAGGTCGGGAAAGAAAGTTGATAACCAAGTGTCAACACCACCTAATCCTAGTCAGCACAATCACACTTCAGCATCCACTCATCTAATCCCACTCCTCCTAAAGTTGATGAATCTAAAAAAGATAAGTCAACCAGTCATGTGCACCAGCCTATAGCACCATTTCCTAATAGGCTGAAAAATAATAAGTAAAATCCACACATGGATAAGATAGTTGAGATTTTTAATCAAGTGAAGATAAATGTGCTACTTCTTGATGCCATCCAACAAGTCTCATTTTATGCTAAGTTTCTTAAGGACATGTGCACCAAGAAGAGAAAGACTAATGTACCTAAAAAGGTCTTCCTAATCACTAAAATTAGTGAGCTACTATTGGGTCCGATCCTGTTAAGTACAAGGATCCAGCTATTCCAACCATTGCCTGCACAATAGGACAAGCCGAGATTTGTCGTGCACTTCTTGACTTAGGAGCAAGTATCAACTTACTTCCATTCTCAGTTTATCAACAACTCAGGTTGGGCGATCTTAATCCAACTCGAGTCACTATCCAACTGGCTGACCGTTCAGTAAAAGTTCCAAAAGGGGAGATTAATTATGTTCTTATCCGGGTTGGAGAGTTTATTTACCCTGTTGATTTCATAGTTTTAGAGACACAACATGTGTCCAACTCCAATCATAGGGCTTAAATTCCTGTTATCCTAGGGCGACCATTCGTTGCTACTGTCAATGCCATCATTAATTGTAGGAATAGTTCCAGAAGGTTAACTTTTGGGGACATGACTAGAGAAGTCAATGTCTTCAATCTAGAAAAACAACCTCGTAAGATGAGAGATCAAACATTTGAGGTAAACTTTATTGAAAATAATTATGATGATGAGAGTGAAGATATAGAAGATGAGTCGCAGTTTCTTAATGAATTATTTAAGAATGGATGCGATTATCTTGATGAGAAGGCACATGTCGGAGATCCTAACGTTAGAGTACCCTTTCAAAAGGGGAAATTTGATTTGAATATCTTCACTTTCGAGGAGCCAACCAATAATGTATCACATGAGAATATAATTCCAGAACCTCCGATTGACATACTCTTTGAAAACTTCTTCGAAGAAGAACTCATGTGTTTGGATGAACCAACTAGGGATCTTTTGGTTAATTACACATCTCTAGGGGAAAGTGTTGACCTAAGGTTTGAGGAGATATATGGAACTGAGTTAGAATTCCTAGGCATTCATGCTAAAGAAGTTCCAACTGAGAAGTGTGGTGGAGGTCAATTTTTGAATAATAAATGTAAAAATATGAGGAAGAAAAACCTAAAGAAGTTGAGACTGGGGAGGAAGAGAGCTAAAATGGTAGAAAAATTGGCCTCCCCACTATGCCCTATAAAGAGGACCCATTGGAATGACAGGAGGAGAGCTAGAGGGATAAGACCAAGAAAGATCTAGGTGTGGGAGAAACTTGATGTTGTACATATTTCTATATAGTATATGCACTCCTTTTACATTTCGTTTCATGCATGTATATATTTCTTTCATACATTGGGGACAATGTATGAGATAAGTGTGGGGGATGGGTTTAACATGACTAAAATAAGGGTTCTAACATGACTAATATAACAACAACAAAAATTATAAAAAAAAACTTTTTGAAAGGTTAGAACAATATTTTGATATATTTTTTGTAAGAAATTAAGTCAATATTAAGGAATAGGAAAATCATAATTAGGATTTCTTATACATGGTCAAAGTCAGATAACTTGTTTGATTTTTAGGGTTAGGAAGAAAATTTGTGGAAGTAATTTAGTCTTGATATTTACCTTGATGAAATATGCACACTAAATACACTTACACACTTAGGGTTTAAAAACAAAGACTCTTATGCCTTATAAAAAAATATATGTAAAAAAAATAAATAAATCTAATTATTTATTAGCTAGGTGCTTTGGCCTAAGCAAGCCTTGGTATTTATGCAAAAGATAATTAGATAAGTTTAAATATATATATATATAAATCTTCTGATTAAGCTGGGTATTTGTGCCTCATGAAGTATGAGTATTCACGCCTAAAAGGGGTACATTTTATAAATAAAAATCTTGGTTTTGTGGCCTTGTCTGCTCGAGTGTTTAAGTCCTTAGGGGTGTTTTCTCACCTGGTGCCCTAAAACTGTCCGGTTTGGGTGTCACCGACTGAAGGCTCATTACATGAGCAGATTAGAAAGCCTAATGAAATTGAGGAATAAACTCCACCAAAAATAAATATAAATAAGGCGTAGGAGTTAATGTTAAAGAACGCTTAGTCAACTTCACAGTCACGATGGTGCATACGATTCAGGGTAAATTAATAGACTAGATGAGAGGTACAAATTGACTCCTTACTTTGATTGATGACATGTTTTTGAATAGAGACTGAGTTTCGAAATAAAAAATTTGATATCCCTATAACTTATAGATTACTTAAAGCCTTACAAATATACTTCAAATATTTTCTCCTTTAAAAATTTTTTTCGAAAATACTAACATTTTTTATGGATTTTGTGGGTGCAATCCACTGAAAACCCTCACGAGACAAAACTCGTCCTCCAGGGATAACCTAGAGGTTTAACGGCTTGTTGCACATGCTCAGTGCAATCGAGGGACCTGCGAAAGTGGTCTAATAATTGATTAGAATTAGTCTGATGTTTTGCTCGAAGGCGAGTAAAAGATAAGTGGGGGGGTGTGATCAGTCACATATGTTGCATATACATTGTCACCTTACCATACTCTTTAGCTAATAAATCCTATTAATAAGTCTTCTTCTTCATTAAATGTAGGCCCAATTGCTAAAAGAAAGAAAGAAGAAACAAGCTCAAAAGCCCATCAAATTCTGATTTAATTCAGAATAAATTCAAAATCAATGAATCAGGGTGGCATATTAGAGAGGTTAAAAACCGGTTGAAATGACTTTCCCTGAATTAAGCGGTTGAAGCCAACAAATCAAAGATGATTTCGTCAAATCTGAGAGTTGCAACAGTAAATCCAGCAAGACAAAAGGGAAGATAAATCCTCGCCAACTGATCCTCCACCTGGATGTGGCCAATTGGCCACATCCAGGCCGCGGATCCGCGGCTTTTTAGTGGAGATAAGGGGATCGTTTGCTCCCCTTATCTCCTCACTCCCTTCCCTCTGAGGTTTTGCCTATTAAAGCTAGGATTTTGTACTGAAAAATGGAGCGAAGACTAGGATTAGAATTTTGTTTATACTTTAAGGTTTAGGCTCTTTCTTAGATAGTACAAAAGTTGTATTTTTGTTTTGCAATTTGTAGTTCAGTACAAATACTTGTGAGAGAGAGGAATTGAGGGCTTATACTTGAAGATTGAAGTGACATCAATACAAGAATCGAGCTTCTTTTTCTTTCACTCATTTTACGGTATGTCTTGCGTTATTTACTTGCATTTTTCTTTAACTTCCATGAGTAGCTAAATCGGTTTTCTGGGCTCACTATTGTACCTCTCTCCAATTCTTCTTCTTTTCTGATTTTAATGAAAAAGACCCAATGAATCATTTGCATGCCTAACTTAAAGCCTTTCTTCTTGAAAATGTTCTTGAAGGCACATGAGGATGGGTTTGGATTTTTAAACTCATACTTCTTTTAAGGACGTCTCTTGAACTTGTTTTTATCTCATACTTGCTTCTTCGCGCTTGATGATTTAACATTCGATTCAAAACGGTTTCTTAAAGAAAAGAGTTAACTTTTCAACCATATTATATGCTTTACTTCAAACTTTCTAAAGTCAACATTAAGTTTTGCCTATGATCAAGTTGAGGCACTAAGGATTTCAATAGAAGAATAAACGGTTGAGTAGTGAGATAGTGAGCCCAGATTTTCTTCTTTATTAAAATCAACCAAAAAATTTTCGAGCTTTTTAAATCACCTTCTCCAAAACCTTCTCTAAAGTTGCAATTTCTCTTTTAATCATCTCCTTCTTTCTATTCTCTTTTCAATTAAAAAACGAGCACAATTCTTTGTTATTAAATGAAACACCGAAAAGCTTTCATCGCTTTCCTCCTCATGGACACGACCCGTTAGCCACAAGCTACAAGGTAATTTCTTAACTCTTTGATTGTTCTTTCACTTTAGCAATCACTTTCCTATGATCCATCACGAGGTTACATCTTCAAGGTGTTAGTTATTAGTGGGAGCACTTAGTAGACAGTTAGCCATGCGTTTTTTCATTAAGAAAATCTAATTTTACAAACCACCAAATCATTCTAAAATAATTCTTTAAACCAACTTGTTTTCATTTTCCAATTCTTTATTTGAAACAAAGAACTTTCTCTTTTCCTGAACAAAGAAGCCGCATTAAGTTTTCATTGCTCTCCCTCCTTGTGGATACGACCTTATAGCCACTTTTCTACTGCAGAAGAATCGCAAATGCAGTAACATTGACCCAAACTCCATTACTTATATTTGTGCATGCTTTTTACTAATCGATCGGCGATGCAGTGTCCTTGTGATCGCATTGTAGTAGAATTTAGGGACCTTTTTCTAATGGAAGCTGCCTCTTTAGGGTCATCAGGAAAGATGTCGTACAATGCATAGTCGATGTACAGGAATTGCCAATCCCTAAGCTCTGGACCTATTGAAGTCTCTAGAGCTTCTTTGACGGTCGCCTGTCCGCTTTTGATAGTCTTCAAAAGCGAATCTTGGACAATACAGGTCATGACCATAGACAAGTATTTTCTCTACTACTCTGGTTGCATCTCTTGCGCATTTTGCTGGCGAGGTGCATGGTCGATATAAAATTTTTTAAACCTCTCGACTATGTAGATAGTTATGTTATGATAACGTACCAAGTCTTCATGTCTGACTTCGTACTCCCCGCGAACCTGGTTAACAATGAGCTTTGAGTCACCGTATGCTTTGAGATTTTTAACGCCAGTCTCATCGGCGATTTCCATCCCGATCAAAAGAATATTGTATTCCACTATATTATTGGAACATGGCTCGTTTAATGAGAATGCACAAGGGATTACGTAGTTATGTGGAGAGACAAGTACTACCCCCACTCCTGCTACGATATTTACTTACGGACCCGTTCTTGATGCACCATCGAAGAAGAGTTGCCACACCTGTCCTTCGAAAGATGTCTGAGTCATGCGAACTTCAGTGATCTCATCTGGGAGATCTTCATAAATTTTGGTCATCCTTGGGTCTGGATGCTCAGCTAGAAAATCTGCCACCGCTTGTCCCTTCATGGCTTTTTGCGGTAGGAATTACATCTCATATTGGGAGAGTAATATGGCTCATTTTGCCAATCGACCATTCAGTGACGATGGTTTTGTCATAAGCAACCTTAAAGCATTGACTTTTGATATAACGTGTATGGTTTGGCCCACCAAATAGTGTCGCATTTTCTGAATGGCAAACACCAACGCCAAACATTCCTTTTCGATCGGGTTGTACCAATCTTCGGCTCCGATAATGGTTCTACTCAAATAATAGATTGCCTGCTCGTGTCCTGATCATTATTCTGGGCTAGCAAAGCTCCTAAAGAATGATCCATCGCTCGGACGTATATCAGGAAAGGTTTTCCTGACACCGGAGCTCTAAGGACAGGTGGTTGCGTGAGGTACCGTTTGATTTTCTCGAATGCTTGTTGGCAAGCATCGTCCCAAATGAATGAAACACCCTTCTTTATCAATTTGGCAAGGGTTGGAATCATCCTGAGAGATTGGAGATAAACCTCCAGATGTATGCTAATCGCCCTTGCAATCCTCTAGGTTCTCTGAGATTCCTTGGAGGTTGCATCCCTTGGACAGCACGAACTTTCTCTTGGTCGAGGTGGATTCCTTTGGATGTAACAACAAACCCTAGGAATTTACCGCTTGCTACCCCTACGAAGGATTTGGTGGGATTTACTTTTAACTGATGTGCCTGCATGATATCGAATACTGTCTTCAGATCTGCTATGTTTGGCATGACTTTTACTGTAATATCGTCGACGTAGCATTCCACTGTTTTGTGTATATGCTCGTAGAAAATTGCATTCATAACTCTCTGGTACATTACCCTGCGTTCTTTAATCCGAAGGGCATAACACTATAGCAGTACAAATAACATTCTGAAAGATATATGCTTTTCATCATCCGTGTATATCTTGATTTGACTGTATTCCAAGAATCCATTTGTGAAGGACATCTGTTCAAACCCACGTGTGTTGTCGATCATGACATCTAGATTGGAGGAGAATTCAACTTTAGGACAGGCCTCATTTAGATCACAAAAATCAATGCAAACCCGGATCTTCCCATTTTTCTTAGTAATGGGGACGATATTGGCTACCCAATCATGGTGTTGTTCCTCCCTGATAAAATTGGATTGTATAATCTTCTTAACTTTCGACTGGATTGCTACCATTATTTCTGGACGGAACCGTCGATGTTGTTGTTTGACTAGTTTCGCATACGAATTGATGTTAAGTCAATGCATAGCCACTTAAGAATCAAACCCAAGCATATCCTCGTAATTCCAAGTGAAAACATCTATATACTCCCGCACAAGAGATATTAGATCTTTCTTCTCAGAGGGCGATAAGCTTTCGCTCATAAAGATGGGCTTAGGATTAGCCTCATCTCCTAGATTGATCTGGTGACCTTATCCTCTATGGGTGGTTCACGTTGTTTGAAGCGAATATCCCAGAGAGTGTTTAGGTATTTGATCTAAGGATCTGTATCTGACTGGATCATTTTTTTCATCTCTATCTTCTGGGTTGCTTGTTGAAGCCACGTTTATCGAGATTTCTTTGAAGATGTTTGTCGACACTGACATCTGACTCCCATGATGACGTGCCTATGAGCAGTAGTGATATAATGACTTTTTAGACTCAGAGGCCGACAAAATTGGAGTTGATACATAGCCCAACCCCGCGCGAATTCGATGATAATAATCAGGGGCTTTCCTTTTTGGAACGAAGGATCGAAGCAGTGTTTTTCATCCTTTGCCAAAGTTCAAGCCATGATCACTTGTTAGGTCGTACCCCATGTTCTTCATCATTCTGAGTATATTTGGCTCATAATGAGAGAATTGAGGAGATTCGTCCTCGCTTTTAGAATCTTCGTGAGTCATTGATTTGGACTCGACTTTTCAAAAAAGATTGGCCTTTGGCCTTTGCATCTTATTGGGACCATGAATAACGATCCTTGTGTATCACTGACGCCTTGATTTGCCGTGAGAGATGACCTCACCGGTATATGCAATGATGTCAGAGCAAATATTTGTTAACACTCTAAAAAAGACAAAACTCTCACATTTATCTTCAACTGGTCTCAATGGCGTCTATCTTATCGACATTTGCAAAAGATAAGTAGAAGACAGGCTGACAACCAGGGACAGGGCAGCGACTTGGGCTTTACTGATCCTATGAAGTAGACAGTAAACCAAAGTGGTCTGTGAAGAAATCCATGCAGGCTTAAGATGCTAAGTTAGCTCAACACTTAGCCTTACATTAGCCCAAGGGGATAGCCTCGCCTGAGAGGCTAAGTTTGTCCAGATTCATAACAGCTTTGCATGAAGCTCTTCATAGCTCCATAAAAAGCTTAACTTACAAAGCATGGTAGCTTCACTGCAAGCTTCTCATCTAGCCCCGAAGGCTGATCTAGGAGCTTCACGCTGGAAGCTTTACTCCTAGCTTCACTACAAGGAAAAAGGGTTGGGTTGAGTCTTAACTTCACACCAAGCCTTGAAGGTAACTTCGCCCGAGGCTATAAGCTAAGTCTACCTTCGTAGGGGACTATGAAGGTAACTTCGCTGAAGCTCTAAGCTAAAGTTTAACTTAGCGTGACTTAGCTCCGCAGCGAGCTTTACTAGGTCATCGATTGACTGTTTCACATGGGGGATAAATGGGTGAATTCCACTAATTTAGAGGGATTAATGCCACATTAAGTGGGCGGTTACACCCGTCCACTTCGTCCGACATTAAATGGAGATAATTAAGCCACAAACAGTAGAGAGGCGTTCGCACGAACCCTCTAGCTTCACTGGAAGCTCACAAGCAACTTCGCTGCAAGGTCATTTGCAGCCTTGCGCGAAGCTAGAGATGGATTCAGCCTTGCTGAATTCAAGGAGGCGGTTACACCCCATTTCGACTATAAATAGTCCCTTGTTGAACAGAGAGCATGACACAGAGAGAGACACGCATGGATAGAGAGGAAAAGGGATTAACGGGCTGGAGAGAGAAAATTGTCTGAAAGAAATTCAATTAGAGATTCTTCTAAAGAGTGTTCTCTTATTCCCTTGCTTCCAAATACTCAATTTTCAGAACCAAGCGAGAAGGGACTCTTATTAGGATGCAGCTTGATCATCTGACCGATTTCATCGTCAAAGGGATAAAGTGATCGCGCGCTGATCAAATTCCTACCGGCATACTTTCTCAGAAATCTCAGAGGAGAACTACCTTTAATTTTACTTTAATTACTTATAATTTCGCTTCTCTATCCTTTTTGTAAATTTTCCCATTAATCAATTTTCAATGGGAAATAAGATGGCGACTCCGCTAGGGAGTATTGTCTTCTTCCGCAACAAGGAGATCATGTCACAATGCAACGATCAGGGTCCTAAGCCCATCGTCGTCGAAAACTTGGTCATTCATTTTAACCAAGAAAAATTCGAAGAACTACTCTCTGGGGATAGCCTAGTGCTCCACGCACGGAAGCACAGGAAAGTTTCTATGGCAATGACTTCTGTGGCTACAGAATGGCAACCAGGCTTAACCGGGCAAGCAACTGGACGAACCTCGTCCCAGCTCCTCTCAGACTCAACCGAGGCAAAAAGTGCCTCACACAAGGCTGGACAGGTTCCCTGTAAACCTAAAACTTCGCTTTCCAAGCAGGTGTGGAGGGAGAAGCAGAAAACTCCCTACGAAGTTCCAGCACAACTTCACCTATCACGCGAAGACAAAGGCAAAATGCCTATCCAGTTTGGCAGCATTGCCAAGACTATTAGCCGCGAGGCTAAGCTAGTGTCTCTGCCTTCGCCTAATCTGGGAGCAGTGACCCATAGCGTTAACCTCACTCTCACGAGCGAAGTTATTAATGGCGTGACTAACGCAGTGCCAGTACCTAAAGGTACTAATAAAGTTCTCAGCCGCAAGGTTGGAACTGAAGCACTCAGTAGTGTTAGCCACCTTCGCTACAAGGCCAAGAACAATGCACCGCAACGTGCTAAAAGCGAAGTCACTATGACTTCGCTCCCAAAATCTTCCAGTGCTAAGTTCGTGCCTTGCAGCAGAGCTACACGTCTAACTTCACCATGCGAAGTTAATATAACTTATGAGGTGATTTCCAAGTCACCTAAAAGTAGAAGCCTCAAGGCTAGAGGTCTCCAGCCTGATCAATCTCATCTAAGCTTGGGTAACACTGATCTATGAGAGTTTTTAACTAAAAAGTGGCACGTCTAACTTCGCCAAGCGAAGTTAATATAACTTATGAGGTGATTTCCAGATCACCTAAAAGCAGGAGCCTCAAGGCTAGAGGTCTTCAGCCTGATCAATCTCGTGTAAGCTTGGTTAACACTAATCTATGAGAGTTTTTAACTAACAAGTGAAAGTTAGAACTACTCCATACTTCTCCATCTTATTGTGAACAAGTGGGATGTCAGTTGGTGATGGTCCATTCAGTCTATTGCCAATTAGGACCAGCGCTCACCACTCTTCCAGTCTGACGGTCAGGTTTTTAATCGACTATCAGTGCAAGTTCCTGCCAAGCATCACAAAAAGAGCAAATCATGAAATCTACCAGATCTACCCTCTGCATCTGTCAACACAATAGGAAGGGGACGTGAACCGCTTAGGGGTAGATGAGGGCCGCATAGTGCTAATTCCCTTCGTTTAGTTCTCCGGACCCAGATTATAGCCCTGGCTTAGGCCAAGTCTTGGTAGGAGAGGAAGGTGTGTTCTGAAGCACCAGATCTAGGGTGATAATACCCTACAACTATGAGCAGCCATCCTCTCTGACTGGAGTAATATCACCAGAATCATTAAAAAGTTTATTCTAATGGTCAGACGATGAAGGAGAAGCTAGTGGATATGGCTCTTCAGCAATGGTCAGCTCAGTGCGAACGGGCAGAATGTCAGTGCATATGGTCGATAATGGCAATGATAACCTCCGTCGACAGATGGAAGCTCAAGAGCAAACCTCCAAGGCCCATCAAGAAGCCTTGGACAACGTCCAACAAATGCTCGCTCAACTCCCCTGATCAGTCACATATTTTGCATATATAATGTCACCTTACCATACTTTTTAGCTAATAAATCCTATTAATAAGTCTTCTTATTCTTTGTTTAATCTAGGCCCAATTGCCAAAAGAAAGAAAGGAGAAACAAGCCCAAAAGCCCATCAAATTCTAATTTAATTCAGAATAAATTCGAAATCAAGGAATCAGGGCAAATCTTGGCATATCAGAGAGGTTGAAAACCGGTTGAAATGAATCTCCCTAAATCAAGCTGTTGAAGCCAACAAATCAAAGGCTGTTTTGTTAAATCCTAGAGCAGAAACGAGAAAAACCAGAAGAAGATACAGGAGAATCACCAAACGGGGAGAGCCACCCAACTGGGTGTGGCCATCTGGCCACGGCCCTAGCCGCGTTTTGGTAGCTCTTTTAAAGAGGTTGGGGGACCGTTTGCTCCCCCAATCTTCTTATGACTCCCCCCTATGGTTTTTCCCTATAAATACCAGTTTCAACAGGGCAAAATGAGCGAAGACTAGGATTAGAATTTTGTTTATACTTTAAGGTTTAGGCTCTTTGTTAGATAGTATAAAAGTTGTATTTTTATTTTCAATTTGTAGTTCAGTACAAATACTTGTGAGAGAGAGAAATTGAGTGCTTGTACTTGAAGATTGAAGTGACATCAATACAAGAATCGAGCTACATTTTTTTCATTCATTTTACGGTATGTCTCGCGTTATTTACTTGCATTTTTCTTTAGCTTCCATGAGTAGCTAAATCGATTTTCTGGGCTCACTATTGTACCTCTCTCCAATTCTTCTTCTTTTTGATTTTAATAAAAAAGACCCAATGAATCATTTGCATGCCTAACTTAAAGCCTTTCTTCTTGAAAGTGTTCTTGAAGGCACATGAGGATGGGTTTGAATTTTTAAACTCATACTTCTTTTAAGAACGTCTCTTGAACTTATTTTTATCTCATACTTACTTCTTCGCGCTTGATGATTTAACATTCGATTCAAAACGGTTTCTTAAAGAAAAGAGTTAACTTTTCCAACCATCTTATATGTTTTACTTCAAACTTTCTAAAGTCAACCTTAAGTTTTTCCTATGATCAAGTTGAGGCACTGAGGATTTCAATTGAAGAATAAACGGTTGAGTAGTGAGATAGTGAGCCCAGATTTTCTTCTTTATTAAAATCAACCAAACAATTTTCGAGCTTTTTAAATCACCTTCTCCAAAGCCTTCTCTAAAGTTGCAATTTCTCTTTTAATCATCTTCTTTTTTCCATTCTCTTTTCAATTAAAAAACGATCACAATTCTTTGTTATTAAATGAAACACCGAAAAGCTTTTTTCGCATTCCTCCTCGTGGACACGACCCGTTAGCCACAAGCTACACGGTAATTTCTTAACCCTTTGATTGTTCTTTCATTTTAGCAATCAATTTTTGGCATCGTTGCCGGGGAGAGAACGGTGTATTTATTTTTTAACAAGTTTGGTGTGTTGTTTTAGGGACTTAAAGATTCAGATCTAGCATTCAAGCTTTGCAAGAGAAAACTTGAAAATTCTGTGCCCCTACTCTTAAAAGTAGGAAACAGAATTTCAAGAAATTGCATTGCAAAAGTTAAAATTTTCATTGGACTACTAAAACTCTTTTTTGCAGGACATATTGCTCGCAAAAAATTAAGTTTTTATATGTTATACTCTTGCTATTTCTGCTATCCACCATCCCTGTTTTAATCCAACAGTAATTTGAGTGATTGTTAATTACTTAAAAAACGTTTAGACTTGCATTCTAGGCATTTGTCTAATTACGTTTATTTTACAATTACTGTTGAAGAGAGCTGGAGACAAGGTACGTATGCATAGCATATACTTTAGGAAACATTCTTGGGTGATATTTACTTTTGAATGCTACTTTTATATATCTTGCACACTTTGCACAATTAACTCTAAGGGCAAAACCCAATTCAAGATAAGGTGGGGAAGTCATTACCCTTCCTTAGCCCACAAATCATCTCCAAGCACGCACAACCTAAGCCTAAGTAAAATCTGATAGACATTGGCCTTAGGGACATCTCGAACTCACTAGGAGATTATCCTATGGGGGAAGGTGTTGGAATTTGACTCCTGCCAAATCAGTGTCTAGGAAGGGGACTGGGGACTGAAAGCCCGAAGGTTGGTGGTTACTTAATTAAGGAACGTCTTTGACGGATAACCTCCCACCAATTTTGCCCTGACCTGGCTGATTAGCTTGTGGTCAAAGTCTACATTATACCTCCTGTGGATAATCAACCAGTTAAAAGTTATCTAGGTCGAGGTACCTTAGATTAGGCTTGGTTGATTACTCTTGTTGACTGTTGGTAAACTTGTTTGTGGTTGTGACTGTGTTGTGTATGCAAGTGTGGTCAAGAGACCCCAATTCATCTAGGTTGACTAGAAACACGTCACCACCAAAGTTTGAACCAAGACCAGATCCGGTAATGGCTCAATCAACATCATTGCAGGATAGGTTCTATCCCATTAGAACCTCACTTCCATCTTGCAGTCTACTTCCATCGGTTGGTGAATACAATTTTGAGCTCAAGCCTCAATTCATCAACACACTCCCCAAATTTCACGGCTTAGAGTCCGAAGATGCTTACTTCTTCATAAGAGAATTTGAGGAAGTATGTCTAATGATGAAAATCTCACACCTTGTAGACGATGCTATTAGGTTGAGTTTTGTCCTTTTCACTCTTAAGGACCTAGCAAAGAAATGGCTTTACAGCTTAGCAGCCGGTTCTATCACATCTTGGGATGGTTTCATCAAGGTCTTCTTGAAGAAATTCTATCCAATTCATAAGACCTCCCACATTAGGAAGACAATTATGCAATTCAAGCAAGAACCGAGTGGACCGTTCTGGAGGTACTTTGAATGCTTTAAAGACCTCCTTATCCAATGTCCACATTATGGAATAGAGAAATGGAGATAATGCAAATTCTTTATGACGGTTTAGACTATTCTACCAAAACCCTCTTAGAAAGTATGTGTCAAGGGGGATTCTTGGAGAAGGTTGAAAAGAAGGATGGGATTTGTATGAAAACCTAGCTGAAAAGATCATCCAATGGGAACCTACTAGTGAGATCTCTTGGAATCCAAACTCCATCTCTTCAAAAGGAGGTCTCCATTCTATCGAATCATCCATCGCTAATGAGGCTATGTTAGCTAACCTAGCAAGAAGACTGGAAGCTCTAGAAATGAAGGAACCAAATCCAGTCAATCAAGTCAGCCCAAACCAGTTTCCAACTCCGGGTTGCACTTACTGTCAAGCCATGAATCATGTGTTCGAGAAGTGCCCTGTGTTTTAGGCTCAGCAACAATACCATGAACCGATGAATGCGGCCTTTTCAAGGCCGAACAATAATCCTTATGCACCAACGTACAATCCTGGCTGGAGAAATCACGCTAATTTCTCATGGAGCCAAAATAACAATGACCATTCACGATCAAATCATGCTAGCCACTTCCATCATGCCAATAATTCTTCCAATCATCAACTCAACTTTTTAATTTTCATAATAATTCTCCCAACTATTCACCTAACTTTTCAAACTATCAACAAAACTTTCCCAAGCAAGCTCCATAAGCCTCCTTCCAGAATCCTCAACTAGAAAGGAGAATAACTGACTTTGAGAGAAACATGGAAAGATACTTGAAAAACTAAGATTCTCTCATGTAAACTATACAGAGGTTAGAGGTTCAAATGAGCCAACTAGCCACTCCACAGAATGAGAGACAAAAGGGTACCCTGCCTAGTCAGCCAATAACCAATCCTAGGAATTCTCGACAAGCTCATTTGGTTGAGGATCAATCATTAAATCAATGTAATGTTGTTCATACATTGAGGTCAGGAAAGAGAGTTGATAATCAAGTGTCAACGCCAACCAATCCCATTCAGCACAACCACGATCAAGCATCCACCTCATCTAATCCAAATCCTTACAAATCTGACGAATCTAAAAAAGATAAGTCAACCAGTCAGGTGCACCAGCCTATAGTACCATTTCCTAATAGGCTGAAAAACAACAAGAAAAATCCACACATTGAGATATTTAATCAAGTAAAGATAAATGTGCCACTTCTTGATGCCATCCAACAAGTCCCTTCCTATGCTAAGTTTCTTAAGGACATGTGCACCAAGAAGAGAAGGACTAATGTACCAAAAATGGTCTTCTTAGCCACTAACATTAGTGAGCTACTATCGGGTCCGATCCCTGTCAAGTACAAGGATCCAGGTAGTCCCACCATTGCCTGCACAATAGGACAAGCCGAGATTAGTCGTGCACTTCTTGACTTGGGGGCAAGTGTCAACTTGCTTCCATTCTCAGTTTATCAACAACTTGGGTTGGGCGATCTTAGTCCAACTCGAGTCACTATCGAACTGGCTGACCGTTCAGTAAAAGTTTCAAAAGGGGAGATTAATGATGTCAAGATCCGGTAGGAGAGTTTATTTACCTTGTCGATTTCATAGTTCTGGAGACACAACCTGTGTCCAACGCCAATCATAAGGTTCAAACTCCTGTTATCCTAGGGTGACCATTCCTTGCTACTGCCAATGCCATCATCAATTGTAGGAATGGGTCCATGAGGTTAACCTTTAGGGACATGACTAGAGAAGTCAATATCTTCAATCTGGGAAAACAACCCCGCGATCATGAGGACCAAACATTTGAAGTCAACTAATTGAGAACTTAACAAGTGAACATAGGGAAGAATTGGAACTAGAAACTGAGCGTGACTTCGGGTTAGAGTCTGATGACTTTAATCTTGATCAGGTTGTAGATTCTGATGTGAATTGGGCCTCAAACCCTATTTCACCAATAATGGAGCTAACAAATTTGACTAGTCCTTCCAACCAGCCTTCCTCTTCCTTAGAATTGAAAGCCTTACCTGCACATCTCAAGTACGTCTATCTAGGTGAACAAGAGACCTTTCTTGTCATCATAGCCTCCCATTTAAATGACGGGGAAGAAGAAGATCTTAAAGCAATTCTAAGAAAACATAGGGAAGCCATTGTTTGGACTATGACTGACATAGAGTGATTAAGTTCGACCATCGTTCAACATCGTATTCATCTCAATGAAGATGCCACACCTAAAAGAGACCCGCAGCGTAGGTTAAACCCTATAATGCAAAAGGCTGTTCATGCTGAAATTGTAAAACTCTTAGACAATGAGATATTTTATCCCATTTCGGATAGCCAATGGGTCAGTCCTGTCCATGCAGTTCCAAAGAAATCCGGTTTCACCGTAGTGGAAAACGAGAACAAAGAGTTGGTCCAAACTCGACTTCCCACGAAGATCCGAGTTTGCATTGACTATAGGAAGCTTAATGCTGTAACTCGTAAGGACCATTTTCCACTTCCCTTCATTGATCAAAGCTTGAACGTTTGGTGGGTCACGAGTATTACTGTTTCTTGGACGGTTACTCGATGTATAACCAGATCCCTATTGCTCCTGAGGACCAAGAAAAGACTACGTTCACATGTCCATTTGGGACATTTGCTTATCGTCGAATGCCTTTCGGCTTATACAATGCCCCAGCGACGTTTCAACGTTGCATGTTGAGTCTTTTCTCTGATATGGTAGAACGATTCTTAGAGATCTTTATGGATGATTTCTCCATCTACGGAGATTCATTCACTCAATGTCTCCACCATTTAGAACTTGTCCTCCAACATTGTGCTGAGAAAAATCTGACAATAAACTGGGAGAAATGTCACTTCATGGTAAAACATGAAATTGCTTGGGTTATAAAATTTCCAAGAAAGGAATTGAAGTGGACAGAGCTAAAATTGAGATTATTGCTAAGCTTCTCATGCCCAAATGCGTTAAGGACATTAGATCCTTCTTAGGACACGCTAGTTTCTACCGAAGATTTATCAAGGATTTTAGCAAAATTACTAGGCCCTTGACTAATCTGTTAGCTAAGGATGTGTCCTTCACTTTCGATACTGAATGCATGAATTCTTGGGAGAAGCTTAAGAGAGAGCTTATTTCTGCACTAATCATATCTGCTCTTGATTGGTCTAAGCCGTTCGAAATCATGTGCGATGCTTCCGATTTTGTCATAGGCGCTGTCCTAGGACAACGCATTGATAACAAGCAGCATGTGATTTACTACTCCAGTAGGACTCTCAACGATCCTCAATTGAACTACACTAGACTAAGAAGGAATTCTTGGCAGTAGTATTTGTCTTAGAGAAATTTCGTCCCTACCTACTAGGGTCCAAAACCACCATTTTCACCGATCATTCTGTGCATAGGTACCTCATGATGAAGAAGGATGCGAAGGCCCGACTCATTCGTTGGATCCTCCTTCTTCAAGATTCGATCTTGAGATTCGAGACAAGAAAGGTGTAGAAAATGTTATTGCTAACCATCTCTCACGAATCCCTAATTCTCCATGCAACGAATTGCCCATAAATGAGGATTTTCCTAATGAAAATCTCTTAGCTATCTCTAGGGAACCTTGGTTTGCTGATATAGTGAATTACTTAGTCACAAATCAAACTCCGTCTCATTTGTCCAAAACGATACATACCGATTCTTATCCCAAGTTTGGTATTTCTTTTGAAGGAACCGTATCTTTTTAAGTACTGTCCTGACCAAATTATTAGGAGATGCATTCCCGATGAGGAGGTTAAGAGTGTTCTATCCTTTTTTCACGAACTTGCATGCGGTGGACACTTTGGTCCCCGCAAGACTGCTGAAAAAAATGCTACAAAGCGGGTTCTATTGGCCCACTTTGTTCAAGGATGCTTGTGAATTTTGCAAGACGTGCCATAGATGCCAAATGGTAGGAAGAATCTCAAAATGAAATATGATGCCCCTCAACCTAATTCTAGAAATAGAACTTTTTGATGTTTGAGGCATCGGCTTTATGGGTCCATTTCCTAATTCATTTGGAAACCAATATATATTGGTTGCTGTGGATTATGTGTCCAAGTGGGTAGAAGCCATTCCTTGTAAAACTAATGATAATAAAGTTGTCATAAAGTTTTTGAAAGAGAACATTTTTTCACGCTTCTGAACCCCTCGTGCTATCATCAGTGATAATGGCACTCACTTTTGCAATAGATCCTTTGAAGCTCTTATGCGAAAGTATGCCATAACTAACAAGTTGTCCACACCTTATCATCCTCAAACTAGTGGGCAGGTTGTGGTTTCAATAGACAAGTCAAACTTATCTTGGAGAAAACTGTGAACCAAAACCGGAAAGATTGGTCCATCAAACTTGTAGATGCCCTATGGGCCTACAGGACCGCTTTCAAGATGATTCTAGGAATGTCTCCTTATAGGTTAGTCTATGGTAAAGCTTGTCACCTACCCGTTGAGTTAGAGCATCGGGCCTTATGGGCAATCAAGCAGTTGAATTTTGACTTGACTAAGACCGGTGACCTTCGGAAGTTACAAATTTTCGAATTAGAGGAGCTAAGAAATGAGGCCTATGAAAATGCTAGGATGACTAAAGATAGAGTTAAGATTTTTCATGATAAACACATTATAAGAAAAACCTTTGTCCCTGGATAAAAGGTCATACTCTATAATTCTAGGCTTCACCATTTTTTCCAAGAAAATTGAAAACAAGATGGACTGGGCAATTAGTTATAAAAACCGTGTTTCCACACAGTGCAGTTGAGATTAGTGACACCAAGAATGAAAATGACTTTAAGGTAAATGATCAACGCCTTAAACCTTTCTCGGAATCGGTGCCGGTAAATGAAACGGCTATGGGCCTTTTTGACCTCGTGTATCGGTAACTTCCCTCTTTTCATTTTATTTCATGCATCTATACATTTCTTTCATACATTGGGGACAATGCGTGAGATAAGTGTGGGGGAGGGTTAACATTAACATGACTAATATAACAACTACAAAAATATATATATATAAAACTTTTTGAAAGGTTAGAACAATATTTTGATATATTTTGTTGTAAGAAATTAAGTCAATTTAAGGAATAGGAAAATCATAATTAGGATTTCTTGTACTTTTTCAAAGACAGATAACTTGTTTGATTTTTAGGGTTAGGAAGAAAATTTTTGAAAGTAATTTAGTCTTGATATTTTCCTTGATAAAATATGCACACTAAATACACATACACACTAAGGGTTTAAAAACAAAGACTCTTATGCCTTATAAAAAAATATATGTAAAAAAAATAAACAAATCTAATTATTGATTAGCTAGGTGCTTTGGCCTAAGCAAGCCTTAGTATTTATGCAAAAGATAATTAGATAAGTTTGAAAAATATATATATATTAAAACCTCTGATTAAGTTGGGTATTTGTGCCTCATGAAGTATGAGTATTCACGCCTAAAAGGGGTACATTTTATAAATAAAAACCTCAGTTTCGTGGCCTTGTCTGCTCGAGTGTTTAAGTCCTTAGGGGTGTTTTCTCACCTGGTGCCCTAAAACTGTTCGGTTTGGCTGTCACCGACTAAAGGCTCATTACATGGGCAGATTAGAAAGCCTAATGAAATTGAGGAATAAATTTCACCAAAAATAAATATAAATAAGGCATAGGAGTTAATGTTAAAGAACCCTTAGTCAACTTCACAGTCACGATGGTGCATACGACTCAGGGTAAATTAATAGACCAGATGAGAAGTACAATTTGACTCCTTACTTTGATTGATGACATGTTTTTGAATAGAGACTGAGTTTCGGAATGAAAAATTTGATATTCCTATAACTTATAGATTACTTAAAGCCTTACAAATATATTTCAAATATTTTCTCCTTTAAAATGCTTTTCGAAAATACTGACTTTTTTCCTTTCTTTATGGATTTTGTGGGTGCAATCCACTGAGAGCCCTCATGAGATAAAACTCGTCCTCTAGGGGTAACCTAAAGGTTTAACGGCTTGTTGCATATGCTCAGTGCAATCGAGTGACCTGGGAAAGTTGTCTAATAATTGATTAGAATTAGTCTGATGTTTTGCTCGAGGGCGAGCAAAAGATAAGTGTGGGGGTGTGATCAGTCACATATTTTGCATATACAATGTCACCTTACCATACTTTTTAGCTAATAAATCCAATTAATAAGTCTTCTTCTTCTTTGTTTAATGTAGGCCCAATTGCTAAAAGAGAAAGGAGAAACAAGCCCAAAAGCCTATCAAATTCTTATTTAATTCAGAATAAATTCGAAATAAATGAATCAGGGCAAATCTTGGCATATCAGAGAGGTTGAAAACCAATTGAAATGAATCTCCCTGAATCAAGCGGTTGAAGCCAACAAATCAAAGACTGTTTCGTCAAATCCTGGAGCATAAACGAGAAAACCAGAAGAAGATACAGGAGAACACAAAACTGGGAGAGCCACCCATCTGGGTGTGGCCATCTGGCCACACTAGGGCCGCGAAAACGCGGCCCTAGCCGCGTTTCTGCAGCTCTGTTAAAGAGGTTGGGGGAGCGTTTTCTCCTCCAATCTTCTTATGATTCCCCCTCTCTGGTTTTTTCCTATAAATACCAGTTTCAACAGGGCAAAATGAGCGAAGACTAGGATTAGAATTTTGTTTATACTTTAATGTTTAGGCTCTTTGTTAGATAGTACAAAAGTTGTATTTTTGTTTTGCAATTTGTAGTTCAGCACAAATACTTGTGAAAGAGAGGAATTGAGTGCTTGTACTTGAAAATTGAAGTGACAGCAATACAAGAATCGAGCTACTTTTTCTTCCACTCATTTTACGGAATGTCTCGCGTTATTTACTTGCATTTTTCTTTCACTTTCATGAGTAGCTAAATCGGTTTTCTGGGCTCACTACTGTACCTCTCTCCAATTCTTCTTTTTTCTGATTTTAATGAAAAAGACCCAATGAATTATTTGCATGCCTAACTTAAAGCCTTTCTTCTTGAAAGTGTTCTTGAAGGCACATGAGGATGGGTTTGGATTTAAACTTATACTTCTTTTAAGAACGTCTCTTGAACTTGTTTTATCTCATACTTTCTTCTTCGCGCTTGATGATTTAACATTCGATTCAAAACGGTTTCTTAAAGAAAAGAGTTAACTTTTCCAACCATCTTATATGCTTTACTTCAAACTTTCTAAAGTCAACCTTAAGTTTTGCCTATGATCAAGTTGAGGCACTAAGGATTTCAATAGAAGAATAAACGGTTGAGTGGTGAGATAGTGAGCCCAGATTTTCTTCTTTATTAAAATCAACCAAACAATTTTCAAGCTTTTTAAATCACCTTCTCCAAAGCCTTCTCTAAAGTTGCAATTTCTCTTTTAATCATCTCCTTCTTTCCATTCTCTTTTCAATTAAAAAATGAGCATAATTCTTTGTTATTAAACATAACACCAAAAAGCTTTCATCGTATTCCTCCTCGTGGACACGACCCGTTAGCCACAAGCTATACTGTAATTTCTTAATTCTTTGATTGTTCTTTCATTTTAGCAATCTATTTTTGGCGCCGTTGCCGGGGAGGGAACGGTGCATTTATTTTTAACAAGTTTGGTGTGTTGTTTCAGGGATTTGAAGATTCAGATCTAGCATTCAAGCTTTGCAAGAGAAGACTTGAAAATTCTGTGCCCGTACTCTTGAAAGTAGGAAACAGAATTTCAAGAAATTGCGTTGCAAAAGTTAAAAATTTCATTTGACTACTAAAACTCTTTTTTGCAGGACATATTGCTCGCAAAAATTAAGTTTTTTTATGTTATACTCTTGCTATTTCTGCTATCCACCATCCCTGTTTTAATCCAATAATAATTTGAGTGATTGTTAATTGCTTAAAAAACGTTTAGACTTGCATTCTAGGCATTTGTCTAATTACGTTTATTTTACAATTACTGTGGAAGAGAGCTGGAGACAAGGTACGTATGCATAGCATATAGTTTAGGAAACATTCTTGGGTGATATTTGCTTTTGAATGCTACTTTTCTATATCTTGCACACTTTGCACAATTAACTCTAAGGGCAAAGCCCAATTCAAGATAAGGTGGGGAAGTAATTACCCTTCCTTAGCCCACAAACCATCTCCAAGCACGCCCAACCTAAGCCTAAGTAAAATCTGATAGACATTGGCCTTAGGGACATCTTGAACTCTCTAGGAGATTATCCTAAGAGGGAAGGTGTTGGAATTTGACTCCTGCCAAATCAATGTCTAGGAAAGGGATTGAGGGCCGAAAGCCCGAAGGTTGGTGGTTACTTAATTAAGGAACATCTTTAACAGATAACCTCCCACTAATCTTCTTAGCTTGTGGTCAAAGTCTACATTATACCTCCCGTGGACAATCAACCAGTTAGGAGTTATCTAAGTCGAGGTTACCTTAGATTAGGCTTGGTTGATTACTCTTGTTGACTATTGGTAAACTTGTTTGTGATTGTGACTATGTTTGTGTATGCAAGTGTGGTCAAGAGACCCTAATTCATCTAGGTTGACTAGAAACACATCATCACCCAAGTTTGAACCAAGACCAGATCTGGTAATGGCTCAATCAATATCATTGCAGGATAGGTTCTATCCCATTAGAACCTCACTTCCATCTTGCATTCTACTTCCATCGGTTGGTGAATATAATTTTGAGTTCAAGCCTCAATTCATTAACACACTCCCCAAATTTCACAGTTTAGAGTCCGAAGATGCTTACTTCTTCATTAGAGAATTTGAGGAAGTATGTCTAATGATGAAAATCCCACACCTTGTAGACGATGCTATTAGGTTGAGATTTGTCCCTTTCGCTCTTAAGGACCTAGCAAAGAAATGGCTTTATAGCTTAGCGGCCGGTTCTATCACATCTTGGGATGGTTTCATCAAGCTCTTCTTGAAGAAATTCTATCCAATTCATAAGACCGCTCTCATTAGGAAGACAATCATGCAATTCAAGCAAGAACCGAGTAAACCGTTTTGAAAGTACTTTGAACGTTTTATAGACCTCCTTGTCCAATGTCCACATCATGGAAAAGAGAAATGGCGACAATGCCAAATTCTTTATGACGGTTTAGACTATTCTACCAAAACCCTCTTAGAAAGTATGTGCCAAGGGGGATTCTTGCAGAAGGATGAAAATGAAGGATGGGATTTGTATGACAACCTAGCTAAAAAGACCATCCAATGGGAACCTACTAGTGAGACCTCTAGTTTTTAAAGGCATTCAAGCTCAGATCACATCCCTATCTCAGAGGAATGAATTGAAGAAGGCGGGCATGACTCGTCCTTATCCACTTGAATGGGACTCAGTGCCATATCCTCCAATGTTTAAACCACCTCGTTGCATACGTATGATGGTAAAAGCTCGCCAAACCAGCATATCTATTACTTCCAATCTCAGAGCAGTAATGTTATAGATAACGATGTCATTATGGCCCGACTGTTTATTGGTACTCTCAAACGAGTGGCCCTCGACTTGTTCAGAAGCCTTCCACCAGGCTCTATCAATTCCTAGATCGACTTAGAGACTCGGTTCTTTTCTCATTTTTACGAGGATGACACCGAGGTAACCTTGGATAAACTCCTTTCCACTGTGCAGAGGAAAAGAGAATCCATCTGTGACTACATTGAGCTGTTTAGAAACTAATCTCTGATGTGTCCAGCAGGGATTTCATTGCCTATGCTCTTGCAGACATGTAGACATAACTTCTTGGACTAGGTAGGGATTTGTATGGGAGCTGTTAAATCCCACACCTGAAAAGAACTAGTTGAGCAAGCTGAAATAGCTGAAAAGTCGGCTAAAAAGTTTGAACCGTCTACCCCCAAAGGCAAATAGGATATGAATAATAAAGGGCGCGGCAAGATGGCACAACCTTCCCAAGCCAAAGGGAAGGAGACTATGTCCGTTAAGTTGTCAGAAGATGCTCCTCCGAAGACCAAGAAGAGCGGCGTCAATAATCAGGAGTTTAAGTTTTCTCCAAAACAGTACTCCTTCAAAGATGAGCAGGTGGTCACAATATTCCTTCTACTCCAGAAGGGAAAAAGTTGAAACTGCCAGAGGCTCGATGTCCTAACGAAGTGGGATGCACAAACGATCCAATTTTTGTCTTTTTCATAGGATGGTTCATCATCCTACTAACAAGTGCTTTGTCCTCAAGGACAAAATTCAGGCTTTGGTCAATGCCGGGGTTCTAACATTAAAGTTAGAACAAAAGAAGTCACAGCGAACATGGTGACTCTTGAATTCGGCATTACGCCAAAGGTCACAGTCCCTGATGGATCTTTTCTATTCCCTAAAGCACGGTTAGAGTTAAATGATCCTTCAGCTAGACAGCAAAAGACGAAAGGTCTTGTTCCCTTGACATTGAAGACTGGAGAAATCATATGGGTGCACCCAGACCTCACCCAAGACAAATAGTGGGATTCAAAGGAATCCAAGTTAAAAGGGAGATCCTGCAATGTTGTCTCTGTCTTGCCAGATGATGACAATGTGACAATAGCTTCTCTTAGCGATTCTGAAAGTTAGAGGCATGCTTTCACAGTCCAAACTAATGTACCCTAGACAACAGGTACTCGATCGGGAAAATTATACTTGAAACAGTATGACAAAACTACTGACGAGACACAACAGCAAACGACGCCAGTTGAAGTACCCATTCCAGCTCCAGTCCTGACTTCAGGGAAAGAGAAGCAGAAAGAAATCCGGTTTGACCGTGTCTTGAAGAAACCTTCAGGCCCAGGACTTGACGCTCCTTTCCGCTTTGACATATTGGCCCAGTTGGCTAATATTCCAGCTTATATCAACATACACGAGCTGCTTTGCCTCTCGAAAGAGATAAGAGAAGCACTCAGGGATACACTGGCTAATTCAGAATTATTTCTGACATATATGCCAGAAACTCCTAGAGATGACACTCAACCCATGTGTTCTGAATGTCATCATGTACAGTTGAAGGTGTCCGCTATCACTTTCACAGCTGAGGACATGCTCCTCAAGGGCAACAAACACGATCGACCCTTATATTATACTGGATACATTGGCTCTACGTGCATTGAAAGGATATAGGTTGATTCAGAGTCCGCACTCAGCATTATTCCCAAAAGGCTTCTCTACTTCTTTGGGATACTGCTTTATCGACTGCTTGCAATGACTACTACAATATACGGTTTTAATGCGGAGAGTAGTCACCCACTCGGAAAAATTCGACTCCATTGTGGAATCGGAGATCTGAAATCAGAAGTGACATGTTACGTCATTGACGCTGACACATTATACAAATTGTTGCAAGGACGACCATGGATCCATGCTAACTGGATCGTTCCTTCTACTTTGCACCAAATCTTCAAGTACGTAGAAGATGATGCAACGGTACGAACGGTGTTCGCTGAAAAACAACCGTTCAAAGGGGTGAAAAATTACCTTACTAATGCTCTCCTATATCAGGAAGATAGTAAAGCATCAAAACAACCACTGCCTGATGACGATGACAGCAGCAACGAGGCAGATTCTGAGTCTGAAGGAGACACGCCAGTTACTTTGACTTGTAAACCAATTGTAGCATGTTTCAATGATCCTCATTGCAATAATACCTCTGAGGATGATGATGAATGGGTGATTAATGATAATATTATCTTTGATTATCCTGCGAGTGTCGAATTGCTTGAATCTGTCATCAATAGCTCTCTACATATGCCTTTGTACAAACCAAGCATGACAAGCACATCTGTGGAGTGTGTGGAAGGGTCCGTCTTTATGGTCCCTCCATCCAAAAGGAGGCAATCACCGATAGTATTTGGTAGGGCCTGATTGCGAAGGTCTGCGGTTACAGATTCAAGTTCAGACTTGGAACCCCAGCAATTTTTCCATTATGCATGACCAGCACAGCATATAATGAAAAAAATGGGATACAACCTGTAGCGTAGGAGTGGCCTGAATTTTGGAAAAGGACGACGTGATTTTCTACGTAATTTCCTGCTGAAAGGGAAATTGGCAAATTACTATGATAAAACACACAGGGAGTTGGGATATGTTACACATCCACCTCCTACATCGTTTCAATCCAAAGACAACAAATCGATCCCATCACGCTCTGCCTCTTCATCCGAGTGGGAGTCAAATGTTAGTACGGGAATGCTTTTCAAGAATCTCTCCGTTAATATGACTTCGATTAGTCAATTGGGGCATGGGAAGGCTATTGAAACATTTGATGCTGAACTATAAGCTCAGCAACTCAATTTTCAGTGAGAAAAAGATTCGAGCAACGCAAACTGCCTACTGAGGACAAAGTGGTTCAGGTTAATTTGGGTAGTCAAGATCACCCTAAACCCATCTCTATAAGTAAGAGTCTAGCACTTTCAAAGAGAGAAGAATTGATAGCATTCGTACGAGAGTATATCAATGTCTTTTGATGGAATTACAAAGATATACCCGGCTTGATCCGCAAGTAGCCATGCATCTACTGAACATTAAGCCTAACATCAAGCCACTGAAGCAACAACAATGACGATTTCACCCGGATATTATGGGAGCCATTGAAGCTGAAATTCATAAACTCATCGCATGTGGTTCATACGGGAAGAGCAACACCCAGATTGGGTTACCAACATTGTCCCTATTCTTAAAAAAATGGAAAAATTCGGGTCTGTATTGAAGACCATGATCTCAATGCAGCCTGTCCTAAAGATGAGTTCCCATTGCCCATCACTGACGCATGAATGACAATACTTGCGGCTTTGAGAGAATGTCTTTCATGTATGGCTTCTCATGATATAATCAAATCAAGATGTACCTAGAGAATGAGAAGCATACTTCATTCCAGATATCGTTAGGGGTATACAGCTATACTGTGATGCCCTTTAGATTGAAGAATGCGAGAGCAATGATTGGTCACTAATATTGCACATTTAATATCATATTCTCCTACTTATTATAGAATAAACTCTGCATTTTTCTAATTAAATGTTTAATTTATTTGCAGGCCCATTCCTACAGGAGAGTGAAGAAAAATGAGCCCAAAAGCCCACCAAATCCTGACTTAATTCAGAATAAATTTGAATCAAGGAATCAGGGCTAAATTTTGGCATATCAGAGAAGTTGAAAACAGGTTGAGAAGAATCCTCCCTGAATTGATCGGTTGAAGCCAAGGATCAAAGGCCATTTCGTCAAAATTCCGAACATAAACTGCAAATCCAGATAAAGATAATTACAAATCAAGAAACCGGGGCCACAGAAACGCGGCCAAAGCCACGTTTCCGCGGCTCTGTTGGAGAGTTAGGGGTGTGTTTGCTCCCCCTATCTTCATATGATCCTGTAGGTGGGGTTTTGCCTATAAATACTGGGATTTTCAGAGCCTCCAGGGGACGACCATGCAGAGATAGGAATTAGTCAAGTTTTTCACTCTTTGTAGTATAGGTTTTTGTTTTCTTTTTATGTAATTTTAATTTGTATGTAAGCTTAGGTTAGATTCAGATTCATGTAAGTAAGAGAGAGGCTTATGTTGAGAGTGACACCGATGTACCGTCCTCCTTTCTTCCATCATTTCTGCAAGCAATAAAAGGCAAGTGAATCCAGAAGCATTAGTATAACAATATTTGTGTGAGTGCCAACGATAATTCATGATGATGTTCTCCTCCTCAAGACTCTGTATCATTTCATTCTTGTTCGTCTTGATGATGTAATGCGACTGGGGACTGAGCTCGATCCTATGGCTTATGCATTGAACGCCTCCGAAGTAAGGTAGAACATGTAAGGGTTCCAGGTAAGTCATCAACCAAACTAGGTAAGTATTTCTTTAATCTTCTTTCTTTTCTTTTATTTCTTTAGTTTAGATCACCAACACTCACTTCTTTCATCACTCCTTTTTCATTTCTTTATAAAATAATCATTCTCTATTTTTCTTCACCTTCTCCATCTATCGCTTTCTTTCTAACTTAACTATAACTCTTTTTCTCTTTTCTCTTAAGAACCAAAGAAGAACTTTAACCTAACTTTATATCTTAAAAGAAGACTTACTAAAAAGCTTTCATCGCTAGTCCCTCCTTGTGGATCACGACCCGCATAGCCACTTGCTATCGCGGTAGAATTGAGCACTTGCACATCTCTATTTTAAAGTTCTGAAATACTGTATTTTGTGCAGGTTCAAGCTCAATCAAGCAACTTCTTATCGTGCAATGAGTACAATTTTCCGCGATCACCTTCAAAAAATAGTAGAATGCTATGTCGACGACATTGCAGTCAAAAGTCGCGATAAGAATGATCGCCTTCGTGACCTAAGAACTATATTTGATATAATGCGAGCCCATCAGCTGAAAATGAATCCAACAAAATCCTTCCTGGGGGTTTCAAGTGGCAAGTTCTTGGGATTCATTGTTACATCAAATGAAATTCATCTTGACTTAGACAAAGTAAAAGCTATTCAAAGCATGCAACCACCTAAGAATCTCAAAGAGCTTAGGGGTCTGCAAGGTAGGTTGGCTTATATCAGAAGATTCATCGTAAATCTCTCAGGTCATTGTCAACCATTCACCCGACTTATGAAAAAGGTGTTTCTTTGTATGGGATATAGCCTGTCAAGAAGCTTTCGAGGATATCAAAAAATACCTCACTAAACCTCTAGTCTTAGTGGCTTCCACCTCGGAAAAACTATTCCTGCTTTATGTGAAAGCTATGGACCATTCTCTTGGTGCTCTGCTTGCTCAAAAGAACGATGACGGCCATGAACAGGCCATTTACTATCTGAGTAGGACTCTGATAGGGATTGAATCTCATTATATCCCTATTGAGAAGGAATGTTTAGCTCTTGTCTTTGCTATTCAAAAGACGCGACATTACTTGGTTGGCCAAACCATACATGTCATTTCCAAAGTCAATTATTTGCGTCTCCTCATGGAAAAACTAGGATTACTGAATTCAAGATTGGCTAAGTGGGCTATCCTCTTGTCTCAATATGACATGCTCTTTGTCCCTCAGAAGGCAGTCAAACGTCAGCGCTTGCAGACTTCCTAGCCGCTCATCCGGTTCCTAAAAGCTCAAGGCTTCATGAAGATATTCCAGATGAGATTTTCGAATCTAATATGATTTCAGAAGATGAAGTGTGGCAAATATTCTTTGATAAAGCATCAAGAACAGGCCTAAAGGCAAGATCATTGCTGGTGTGGTGGTTGTATTTATCTCACCGCAAAATCATGTTCTTCCTAGGGCGTTTTCATTAACGGAACCATGTTCCAACATTATGGGAGAATATAATGCTCTACTTATCAGCCTTCAGTTATCCATGGAATGGGGGTACGTTACCTTGAAGCTTATGGTGATTCAAAACTGATTATTAATCAGGTTAAAGGAGAATATGAGGTTCGCCACGGAGATTTGGTACCCTATTACTATGCAGTCATCACAATGGCTAATTTATTTGATGGCTTTTACATCGGTCACGTGTCTCGATCCTAAAATACTAAGCCGATGCTTTGGCTACACTAGCGGCTACATGGCCTTACCGATCGACACAACATATCATCTTACAGTGGCTACTCGACCTTGTTTGTCCTAAACATGTGTTTGGAAACCAAGGAGGTCCATATAACTTCAATGGAATTTGAACCAAGAGATTGGTGATTTTCCCTCATTGATTATGCTTTGCATAACATATTGCCGGACGACCCTTAAGAAGCGGCTTCTATTCGACGAAGGTCTCTCTGTATTTACAATGATCTGATAGTAAAGACACTCTACCGTCGCTCATATGATGGTATTCTACTCCGTTGCCTTTCTAATTCGGAGGCACAAGAAGTGCTTAAAGAGGCGCATGATGGCATATGCGGAGCTCATCAATCAGGTCCAAATTCAAGGATCGATTGCACAGGCTTGGGTACTAATGGCCAATCATGA
>JAVJIF010030321.1:0-69733 GCA_038442645.1 Agave tequilana
TCAAGTACAAGGATCCAGGTAGTCCCACCATGCCTGCACAATAGGACAAGCAGAGATTAGTCGTGCACTTCTTGACTGGGGGCAAGTGTCAACTTGCTTCCATTCTCAGTTTATCAACAACTTGGGTTGGGCGATCTTAGTCCAACTCGAGTCACTATCGAACTGGTGACCGTTCAGTAAAAGTTTCAAAAGGGGAGATTAATGAGTCAAGATCCGGGTAGGAGAGTTTATTTACCTTGTCGATTTCATAGTTCTGGAGACACAACCTGTGTCCAACGCCAATCATAAGGTTCAAACCTCCTGTTATCCTAGGGTGACCATTCCTTGCTACTGCCAATGCCATCATCAATTGTAGGAATGGGTCCATGAGGTTAACCTTTAGGGACATGACTAGAGAAGTCAATATCTTCAATCTGGGAAACAACCCCGCGATCATGAGGACCAAACATTTGAAGTCAACTAATTGAGAACTTAACAAGTGAACATAGGGAAGAATTGGAACTAGAAACTGAGCGTGACTTCGGTTAGAGTCTGATGACTTTAATCTTGATCAGGTTGTAGATTCTGATGTAATTGGGCCTCTCAAACCTATTTCACCAATAATGGAGCCAACAAATTGACTAGTCCTTCAACCAGCCTTCTCTTCCTTAGAATTGAAAGCCTTACCTGCACATCTCAAGTACGTCTATCTAGGTGAACAAGAGACCTTTCTTGTCATTATTGCCTCCCATTTTAAATGAGGGGGAAGAAGAAGATCTTAAAGCAATTCTAAGAAAACATAGGGAAGCCATTGTTTAGACTATGACTGACATAGAGTGATTAAGTTCGACCATCGTTTCAACATCGTATTCATCTCAATGAAGATGCCACACCTAAAAGAGACCCGCAGCGTAGGTTAAAACCTATAATGCAAAAGGCTGTTCATGCTGAAATTGTAAAACTCTTAGACAATGAGATATTTTATCCCATTTCGGATAGCCAATGGGTCAGTCCTGTCCATGCAGTTCCAAAGAAATCCGGTTTCACCGTAGTGGAAAACGAGAACAAAGAGTTGGTCCAAACTCGACTTCCACGAAGATCCAAGTTTGCATTGACTATAGGAAGCTTAATGCTAAACTCGTAAGGACCATTTTCCACTTCCCTTCATTGATCAAAGCTTGAACGTTTGGCGGGTCACGAGTATTACTGTTTCTTGGACGGTTACTCGAGGTATAACCAGATCCCTATTGCTCCTGAGGACCAAGAAAAGACTACGTTCACATGTCCATTTGGGACATTTGCTTATCGTCGAATGCCTTTCGGCTTATACATGCCCCAGCGACGTTTCAACGTTGCATGTTGAGTCTTTTCTCTGATATGGTAGAACGATTCTTAGAGATTCTATGGATGATTTCCTCCAATACGGAGATTCATTCACTCAATGTCTCCACCATTTAGAACTTGTCCTCCAACATTGTGCTGAGAAAAATCTGATAAGAACTGGGAGAAATGTCACTTCATGGTAAAACATGAAATTGCTTGGGTCATAAAATTTCCAAGAAAGGAATTGAAGTGGACAGAGCTAAAATTGAGATTATTGCTAAGCTTCTCATGCCCAAATGCGTTAAGGACATTAGATCCTTCTTAGGACACGCTAGTTTCTACCGAAGATTTATCAAGGATTTTAGCAAAATTACTAGGCCCTTGACTAATCTATTAGCTAAGGATGTGTCCTTCACTTTCGATACTGAATGCATGAATTCTTGGGAGAAGCTTAAGAGAGAGCTTATTTCTGCACTAATCATATCTGCTCTTGATTGGTCTAAGCTGTTCGAAATCATGTGCGATGCTTCCGATTTTGTCATAGGCGTGTCCTAGGACAACGCATTGATAACAAGCAACATGTGATTTACTACTCCAGTAGGACTCTCAACGATCCTCAATTGAACTACACTAGACTGAGAAGGAATTCTTGGCAGTAGTATTTGTCTTAGAGAAATTCGTCCCTACCTACTAGGGTCCAAAACAACCATTTTCACCGATCATTCTGTGCTTAGGTACTCTGATGAAGAAGGATGCGAAGGCCCGACTCATTCGTTGGATCCTCCTTCTTCAAGATTCGATCTTGAGATTCGAGACAAGAAAGGTGTAGAAAATGTTATTGCTAACCATCTCTCACGAATCCCTAATTCTCCATGCAACGAATTGCCCATAAATGAGGATTTCCTAATGAAAAATCTCTTAGCTATCTCTAGGGAACCTGGTTTGCTGATATAGTGAATTACTTAGTCAAAATCAAACTCCGTCTCATTGGTCCAAAAACGATACATACCGATTCTTATCCAAGTTTGGTATTTCTTTGGAAGGAACCGTATCTTTTTAAGTACTGTCCTGACCAATTATTAGGAGATGCATTCCCGATGAGGAGGTTAAGATTGTTCTATCCTTTGTCACTAACTTGCATGCGGTGGACACTTTGGTCCCCGCAAGACTGCTGAAAAAAATGCTACAAAGCGGGTTCTATTGGCCCACTTTGTTCAAGGATGCTTATGAATTTTGCAAGACGTGCCATAGATGCCAAATGGTAGGAAGAATCTCAAAATGAAATATGATGCCCTCAACCTAATTCTAGAAATAGAACTTTTTGATGTTTAAGGCATCGGCTTTTGAGTCCATTTCCTAATTCATTTGGAAACTAATATATTGGTTGCTGTGGATTATGTGTCCAAGTGGGTAGAAGCCATTCCTTGTAAAACTAATGATAATAAAGTTGTCATAAAGTTTTGAAAGAGAACATTTTTTTCACGCTTTGGAACCCTCGTGCTATCATCAGTGATAATGGCACTCACTTTTGCAATAGATCCTTTGAAGCTCTTATGCGAAAGTATGCCATAACTAACAAGTTGTCCACACCTTATCATCCTCAAACCAGTGGGCAGGTTGTGGTTTCCAATAGACAATCAAACTTATCTTGGAGAAAACTGTGAAACCAAAACCGGAAAGATTGGTCCATCAAACTTGTAGATGCCCTATGGGCCTACAGGACCGCTTCCAAGATGATTCTAGGAATGTCTCCTTATAGGTTAGTCTATGGTAAAGCTTGTCACCTACCCGTTGAGTTAGAGCATCGGGCCTTATGGGCAATCAAGCAGTTGAATTTTGACTTGACTAAGACCGGTGACCTTCGGAAGTTACAAATTTTCGAATAGAAGAGCTAAGAAATGAGGCCTATGAAAATGCTAGGATGACTAAAGATAGAGTTAAGATTTTTCATGATAAACACATTATAAGAAAAACCTTTGTCCCTGGACAAAAGGTCATACTCTATAATTCTAGGCTTCACCTTTTTTTCCAAGAAAATTGAAAACAAGATGGACTGGGCAATTAGTTATAAAAAACGTGTTTCCACACAGTGCAGTTGAGATCAGTGACACCAAGAATGAAAATGACTTTAAGGTAAATGATCAACGCCTTAAACCTTTCTCGGAATCGGTGCCGGTAAATGAAACGGCTATGGGCCTTTTGACCTCGTGTATCGGTAACTTCCTCTTTTCATTTTATTTCATGCATCTATACATTTCTTTCATACATTGGGGACAATGCGTGAGATAAGTGTGGGGGAGGGTTAACATTAACATGACTAATATAACAACTACAAATATATATATATATAAAAAACTTTTTGAAAGGTTAGAACAATATTTTGATATATTTTTTGTAAGAAATTAAGTCAATTTAAGGAATAGGAAAATCATTATTAGGATTTCTTGTACTTTTTCAAAGACAGATAACTTGTTTGATTTTTAGGGTTAGGAAGAAAATTTGTGAAAGTAATTTAGTCTTGATATTTTCCTTGATAAAATATGCACACTAAATACACATACACACTAAGGGTTTAAAAACAAAGACTCTATGCCTTATAAAAAAATATATGTAAAAAAAATAAACAAATCTAATTATTGATTAGCTAGGTGCTTTGGCTAAGCAAGCTTAGTATTTATGCAAAAGATAATTAGATAAGTTTGTAAAAATATATATATATATTAAAACCTCTGATTAAGTTGGGTATTTGTGCCTCATGAAGTATGAGTATTCACGCCTAAAAGGGGTACATTTTAAAATAAAAACCTCAGTTTCGTGGCCTTGTCTGCTCGAGTGTTCAAGTCCTTAGGGGTGTTTTCTCACCTGGTGCCCTAAAACTGTTCGGTTTGGGTGTCACCGACTAAAGGCTCATTACATGGGCAGATTAGAAAACTAATGAAATTAGGAATAAATTTCACCAAAAATAAATATAAATAAGGCATAGGAGTTAATGTTAAAGAACCCTTAGTCAACTTCACAGTCACGATGGTGCATACGACTCAGGGTAAAATTATAGACCAGATGAGAAGTACAATTTGACTCCTTACTTTGATTGATGACATGTTTTTGAATAGAGACTGAGTTTTGGAATGAAAAATTTGATATTCTATACTTATAGATTACTTAAAGCCTTACAAATATATTTCAAATATTTTCTCCTTTAAAATGCTTTTCGAAAATACTGACTTTTTTCCTTTCTTTATGGATTTTGTGGGTGCAATCCACTGAGAGCCCTCATGAGATAAAACTCGTCCTCTAGGGGTAACTAAAGGTTTAACGGCTTGTTGCATATGCTCAGTGCAATCGAGTGACCTGGGAAAGTTGTCTAATAATTGATTAGAATTAGTCTGATGTTTTGCTCGAGGGCGAGCAAAAGATAAGTGTGGGGTGTGATCAGTCACATATTTTGCATATACAATGTCACCTTACCATACTTTTTTAGCTAATAAATCCAATTAATAAGTCTTCTTCTTCTTGTTTAATGTAGGCCCAATTGCTAAAGAGAAAGGAAGAGAAACAAGCCCAAAAGCCTATCAAATTCTTATTTAATTCAGAATAAATTCGAAATAAATGAATCAGGGCAAATCTTGGCATATCAGAGAGGTTGAAAACCAATTGAAATGAATCTCCCTGAATCAAGCGGTTTTGCAAGCAAAAATCAAAGACTGTTTCGTCAAATCCTGGCAGCATAAAAACGAGAAAACCAGAAGAAGATACAGGAGAACACAAAACTGGAAGAGCCACCATCTGGGTGGGCCATCTGGCCACACTAGGGCCGCAAAACGCGGCCCTAGCCGCGTTTCTGCAGCTCTGTTAAAGAGGTTGGGGGAGCGAGCCCTCCTCCAATCTTCTTATGATTCCCCCTCTGGTTTTTTCCTATAAATACCAGTTTCAACAGGGCAAAATGAGCGAAGACTAGGATTAGAATTTTGTTTATACTTTAATGTTTAGGCTCTTTGTTAGATAGTACAAAAGTTGTATTTTTGTTTTGCAATTTGTAGTTCAGCACAAATACTTGTGAAAGAGAGGAATTGAGTGCTTGTACTTGAAAATTGAAGTGACAGCAATACAAGAATCGAGCTACTTTTTCTTCCACTCATTTTACGGAATGTCTCGCGTTATTTACTTGCATTTTTCTTTCACTTTCATGAGTAGCTAAATCGGTTTTCTGGGCTCACTACTGTACCTCTCTCCAATTCTTCTTTTTTTCTGATTTTAATGAAAAAGACCCAATGAATTATTTGCATGCCTAACTTAAAGCCTTCTTCTTGAAAGTGTTCTTGAAGGCACATGAGGATGGTTGGATTTTTAAACTTATACTTCTTTTAAGAACGTCTCTTGAACTTGTTTTTATCTCATACTTTCTTCTTCGCGCTTGATGATTTAACATTCGATTCAAAACGGTTTCTTAAAGAAAAGAGTTAACTTTTCCAACCATCTTATATGCTTTACTTCAAACTTTCTAAAGTCACCTTAAGTTTTGCCTATGATCAAGTTGAGGCACTAAGGATTCAATAGAAGAATAAACGGTTGAGTGGTGAGATAGTGAGCCCAGATTTTCTTCTTTATTAAAATCAACCAAACAATTTTCAAGCTTTTTAAATCACCTTCTCCAAAGCCTTCTCTAAAGTTGCAATTTCTCTTTTAATCATCTCCTTCTTTCCATTCTCTTTTCAATTAAAAAATGAGCATATTCTTTGTTATTAAACATAACACCAAAAAGCTTTCATCGTATTCCTCCTCGTGGACACGACCCGTTAGCACACAGCTATACGGTAATTTCTTAACTCTTTGATGTTCTTTCATTTTAGCAATCAATTTTGGCGCCGTTGCCGGGGAGGGAACGGTGTTTATTTATTTTTTAACAAGTTTGGTGTGTTGTTTCAGGGATTTGAAGATTCAGATCTAGCATTCAAGCTTTGCAAGAGAAGACTTGAAAATTCTGTGCCCGTACCTTTGAAAGTAGGAAACAGAATTTCAAGAAATTGCGTTGCAAAAGTTAAAAATTTCATTTGACTACTAAAACTCTTTTTTGCAGGACATATTGCTCGCAAAAAATTAAGTTTTTTATGTTATACTCTTGCTATTTCTGCTATCCACCATCCTGTTTTAATCCAATAATAATTTGAGTGATTGTTAATTGCTTAAAAAACGTTTAGACTTGCATTCTAGGCATTTGTCTAATTACGTTTATTTTACAATTACTGTGGAAGAGAGCTGGAGACAAGGTACGTATGCATAGCATATAGTTTAGGAAACATTCTTGGGTGATATTTGCTTTTGAATGCTACTTTTCTATATCTTGCACACTTTGCACAATTAACTCTAAGGGCAAAGCCCAATTCAAGATAAGGTGGGGAAGTAATTACCCTTCCTTAGCCCACAAACCATCTCCAAGCACGCCCAACCTAAGCCTAAGTAAAATCTGATAGACATTGGCCTTAGGGACATCTTGAACTCTCTAGGAGATTATCCTAAGAGGGAAGGTGTTGGAATTTGACTCCTGCCAAATCAATGTCTAGGAAGGGGATTGAGGGCCGAAAGCCCGAAGGTTGGTGGTTACTTAATTAAGGAACATCTTTACAGATAACCTCCCACTAATCTTCTTAGCTTGTGGTCAAAGTCTACATTATACCTCCTGTGGACAATCAACCAGTTAGGAGTTATCTAAGTCGAGGTTACCTTAGATTAGGCTTGGTTGATTACTCTTGTTGACTATTGGTAAACTTGTTTGTGATTGTGACTATGTTTGTGTATGCAAGTGTGGTCAAGAGACCCTAATTCATCTAGGTTGACTAGAAACACATCATCACCCAAGTTTGAACCAAGACCAGATCTGGTAATGGCTCAATCAATATCATTGCAGGATAGGTTCTATCCCATTAGAACCTCACTTCCATCTTGCATTCTACTTCCATCGGTTGGTGAATATAATTTTGAGTTCAAGCCTCAATTCATTAACACTCCCAAATTTCACGGTTTAGAGTCCGAAGATGCTTACTCTTCATTAGAGAATTTAGTATGTCTAATGAACTTGATGAAATGAGTCTATCGAGATGCTTATCATACTTAGAGTATTAGGTTGAGATGATGCTCGCTCTAAGGAGTCTAGCAAAGAATGTGCTAGAGAGTTAGAAGGTTATATCACATCAGGATCTTGTTCTATCACATCTTGTAAGAATCGATCTCTATCCAATTCATAGACACTCTCATTAGAAGACAATCATGCATTCAAGCAAGAACGAGTAAACCGTTCTGGAGGTACTTTGAACGTTTTATAGACCTCCTTGTCCAATGTCCACATCATGGAATAGAGAAATGGCGACAATACCAAATTCTTTATGACGGTTTAGACTATTCTACCAAAACCCTCTTAGAAAGTATGTGCCAAGGGGGATTCTTGCAGAAGGATGAAAATGAAGGATGGGATTTGTATGACAACCTAGCTAAAAAGACCATCCATGGGAACCTACTAGTGAGACCTCTAGTTTTAAAGGCATTCAAGCTCAGATCACATCCCTATCTCAGAGGAATGAATTGAAGAAGGCGGGCATGACTCGTCCTTATCCACTTGAATGGGACTCAGTGCCATATCCTCCAATGTTTAACACACCTCGTTGCATACGTATGATGGTAAAAGCTCGCCAAACCAGCATATCTATTACTTCCAATCTCAGAGCAGTAATGTTATAGATAACGATGTCATTATGGCCCGACTGTTTATTGGTACTCTCAAAGGAGTGGCCCTCGACTTGTTCAGAAGCCTTCCACCAGGCTCTATCAATTCCTAGATCGACTTAGAGACTCGGTTCTTTTCTCATTTTTACGAGGATGACACCGAGGTAACCTTGGATAAACTCCTTTCCACTGTGCAGAGAGAAAAGAGAATCCATCTGTGACTACATTGAGCTGTTTAGAAACTAATCTCTGATGTGTTCAGCAGGGATTCCATTGCCTATGCTCTTGCAGACATGTAGACATAACTTCTTGGACTAGGTAGGGATTTGTATGGGAGCTGTTAAATCCCACACCTGAAAAGAACTAGTTGAGCAAGATGAAATAGCTGAAAAGTCGGCTAAAAAGTTTGAACCGTCTACCCCCAAAGGCAAATAGGTATGAATAATAAAGGGCGCGGCAAGATGGCACAACCTTCCCAAGCCAAAGGGAAGGAGACTATGTCCGTTAAGTTGTCAGAAGATGCTCCTCCGAAGACCAAGAAGAGCGGCGTCAATAATCAGGAGTTTAAGTTTTCTCCAAAACAGTACTCCTTCAAAGATGAGCAGGTGGTCACAATATTCCTTCTACTCCAGAAGGGGAAAAGTTGAAATTGCCAGAGGCTCGATGTCCTAACGAAGTGGGATGCACAAACGATCCAATTATTGTCTTTTTCATAGGATGGTTCATCATCCTACTAACAAGTGCTTTGTCAAGGACAAAATTCAGGCTTTGGTCAATGCCGGGGTTCTAACATTAAAGTTAGAACAAAAGAAGTCACAGCGAACATGGTGACTCTTGAATTCGGCATTATGCCAAAGGTCACAGTCCCTGATGGATCTTTTCTATTCCCTAAAGCACGGCTAGAGTTAAATGTCCTTCAGCTAGACAGCAAAAGACGAAAGGTCTTGTTCCCTTGACATTGAAGACTGGAGAAATCATATGGGTGCACCCAGACCTCACCCAAGATAAATAGTGGGATTCAAAGGAATCCAAGTTAAAGGGAGATCCTGCAATGTTGTCTCTGTCTTGCCAGATGATGACAATGTGACAATAGCTTCTCTTAGCGATTCTGAAAGTTAGAGGCATGCTTTCAAAGTCCAAACTAATGTACCCTAGACAACAGGTACTCGATCGGGAAAATTATACTTGAAACAGTATGACAAAACTACTGACGAGACACAATAGCAAACGACGCCAGTTGAAGTACCCATTCCAGCTCCAGTCTGACTTCAGGGAAAGAGAAGCAGAAAGAAATCCGGTTTGACCGTGTCTTGAAGAAACCTTCAGGCCCAGGACTTGACGCTCCTTTCCGCTTTGACATATTGGCCCAGTTGGCTAATATCCCAGCTTATATCAACATACACGAGCTGCTTTGCCTCTCGAAAGAGATAAGAGAAGCACTCAGGGATACACTGGCTAATTCAGAATTATTTCTGACATATATGCCAGAAACTCCTAGAGATGACACTCAACCCATGTGTACTGAATGTCATCATGTACAGTTGAAGGTGTCCACTATCACTTTCACAGCTGAGGACATGCTCCTCAAGGGCAACAAACACGATCGACCCTTATATTATACTGGATACATTGGCTCTACGTGCATTGAAAGGATATAGGTTGATTCAGAGTCCGCACTCAGCATTATTCCCAAAAGGCTCCTCTACTTCTTTGGGATACTGCTTTATCGACTGCTTGCAATGACTACTACAATATACGGTTTTAATGCGGAGAGTAGTCACCCACTCGGAAAAATTCGACTCCATTGTTGAATTGGAGATCTGAAATCAGAAGTGACATGTTACGTCATTGACGCTGACACATTATACAAATTGTTGCAAGGACGACCATGGATCCATGCTAACTGGATCGTTCCTTCTACTTTGCACCAAATCTTCAAGTACGTAGAAGATGATGCAACGGTACGAACGGTGTTCGGTGAAAAACAAACCGTTCAAAGGGGTGAAAAATTACCTTACTAATGCTCTCCTATATCAGGAAGATAGTAAAGCATCAAAACAACCACTGCCTGATGACGATGACAGCAGCAACGAGGCAGATTCTGAGTCTGAAGGAGACAGGCCAGTTACTTTGACTTGTAAACCAATTGTAGCATGTTTCAATGATCCTCATTGCAATAATACCTCTGAGGATGATGATGAATGGGAATGTAATATTATAGTTATATTATTGATCGATTATCTTGAATCCTGCGAGTGTCGAATGCTTGAATCTGTCATCAATAGCTCTCTACATATGCCTTTGTACAAACCAAGCATGACAAGCACATCTGTGGAGTGTGTGGAAGGGTCCGTCTTTATGGTCCCTCCATCCAAAAGGAGCCAATCACCGATAGTATTTGGTAGGGCCTGATTGCGAAGGTCTGCGGTTACAGATTCAAGTTCAGACTTGGAACCCCAGCAATTTTTCCATTATGCATGACCAGCACAGCATATAATGAAAAAAATGGGATACAACCTGTAGTGTAGGAGTGGCCTGAATTTTGGAAAAGGACGACGTGATTTTCTACGTAATTTCTTGCTGAAAGGGAAATTGGCAAATTACTATGATAAAACACACAGGGGGTTGGGATATGTTACACATCCACCTCCTACATCGTTTCAATCCAAAGACAACAAATCGATCCCATCACGCTCTGCCTCTTCATCCGAGGGAGTCAAATGTTAGTACGGGAATGCTTTTCAAGAATCTCTCCGTTAATATGACTTCGATTAGTCAATTGGGCATGGGAAGGCTATTGAAACATTTGATGCTGAACTATAAGCTCAGCAACTCAATTTTCAGTGAGAAAAATGATTCGAGCAACGCAAACTGCCTACTGAGGACAAAGTGGTTCAGGTTAATTTGGGTAGTCAAGATCACCCTAAACCCATCTCTATAAGTAAGAGTCTAGCACTTTCAAAGAGAGAAGAATTGATAGCATTCGTACGAGAGTATATCAATGTCTTTTGATGGAATTACAAAGATATGCCCGGCTTGATCCGCAAGTAACCATGCATCTACTGAACATTAAGCCTAACATCAAGCCACTGAAGCAACAACAATGACGATTTCACCCGGATATTATGGGAGCCATTGAAGCTGAAATTCATAAACTCATCGCATGTGGTTTCATACGGGAAGAGCAACACCCAGATTGGGTTACCAACATTGTCCCTATTCTTAAAAAAATGGAAAAATTCGGGTCTGTATTGAAGACCATGATCTCAATGCAGCCTGTCCTAAAGATGAGTTCCCATTGCCCATCACTGACGCATGAATGACAATACTTGCGGCTTTGAGAGAATGTCTTTCATGTATGGCTTCTCATGATACAATCAAATCAAGATGTACCTAGAGAATGAGAAGCATACTTCATTCCAGATATCGTTAGGGGTATACAGCTATACTGTGATGCCCTTTAGATTGAAGAATGCGAGAGCAATGATTGGTCACTAATATTGCACATTTAATATCATATTCTCCTACTTATTATAGAATAAACTCTGCATTTTTCTAATTAAATGTTTAATTTATTTGCAGGCCCATTCCTAAAGGAGAGTGAAGAAAAATGAGCCCAAAAGCCCACCAAATCCTGACTTAATTCAGAATAAATTTGAATCAGGAATCAGGGCTAAATTTTGGCATATCAGAGAAGTTGAAAACAGGTTGAGAAGAATCCTCCCTGAATTGATCGGTTGAAGCCAAGGATCAAAGGCCATTTCGTCAAAATCCCGAACATAAACTGCAAATCCAGATAAAGATAATTACAAATCAAGAAACCGGGGCCACAGAAATGAGGCCAAAGCCACGTTTCGCGACTCTGTTGGAGAGTTAGGGGGAGTGTTTGCTCCCCTATCTTCATATGATCCTGTAGGTGGGGTTTTGCCTATAAATACTGGGATTTTCAGAGCCTCCAGGGGACGACCATGCAGAGATAGGAATTAGTCAAGTTTTTCACTCTTTGTAGTATAGGTTTTTGTTTTCTTTTTATGTAATTTTAATTTGTATGTAAGCTTAGGTTAGATTCAGATTCATGTAAGTAAGAGAGAGGCTTATGTTGAGAGTGACACCGATGTACCCTCCTCCTTTCTTCCATCATTTCTGCAAGCAATAAAAGGCAAGTGAATCCAGAAGCATTAGTATAACAATGTTGTGTGAGTGCCAACGATAATTCATGATGATGTTCTCCTCCTCAAGACTCTGTATCATTTCATTCTTGTTCGTCTTGATGATGTAATGCGACTGGGGACTGAGCTCGATCCTATGGCTTATGCATTGAACGCCTCCGAAGTAAGGTAGAACATGTAAGGGTTCCAGTAAGTCATCAACCAAACTAGGTAAGTATTTCTTTAATCTTCTTTCTTTTTTTATTTCTTTAGTTTAGATCACCAACACTCACTTCTTTCATCACTCCTTTTTCATTTCTTTATAAAATAATCATTCTCTATTTTTCTTCACCTTCTCCATCTATCGCTTTCTTTCTAACTTAACTATAACTCTTTTTCTCTTTTCTCTTTAAGAACCAAAGAAGAACTTTAACCTAACTTTATATCTTAAAAGAAGACTTACTAAAAAGCTTTCATCGCTAGTCCCTCATTGTGGATCACGACCCGCATAGCCACTTGCTATCGCGGTAGAATTGAGCACTTGCACATCTCTATTTTAAAGTTCTGAAATACTGTATTTTTGTGCAGGTTCAAGCTCAATCAAGCAACTTCTTATCGTGCAATGAGTACAATTTTCCGCGATCACCTTCAAAAAATAGTAGAATGCTATGTCGACGACATTGCAGTCAAAAGTCGCGATAAGAAGATCGCACCTTCGTGACCTAAGAACTATATTTGATATAATGCGAGCCCATCAGCTGAAAATGAATCCAACAAAATCCTTCCTGGCGGTTTCAAGTGGCAAGTTCTTGGGATTCATTGTTACATCAAATGAAATTCATCTTGACTTAGACAAAGTAAAAGCTATTCAAAGCATGCAACCACCTAAGAATCTCAAAGAGCTTAGGGGTCTGCAAGGTAGGTTGGCTTATATCAGAAGATTCATCGTAAATCTCTCAGGTCATTGTCAACCATTCACCCGACTTATGAAAAGGGTGTTTCTTTTGTATGGGATATAGCCTGTCAAGAAGCTTTCGAGGATATCAAAAAATACCTCACTAAACCTCTAGTCTTAGTGGCTTCCACCTCGGAAAAACTATTCCTGCTTTATGTGAAAGCTATGGACCATTCTCTTGGTGCTCTGCTTGCTCAAAAGAACGATGACGGCCATGAACAGGCCATTTACTATCTGAGTACGACTCTGATAGGGATTGAATCTCATTATATCCCTATTGAGAAGGAATGTTTAGCTCTTGTCTTTGCTATTCAAAAGACGCGACATTACTTGGTTGGCCAAACCATACATGTCATTTCCAAAGTCAATTATTTGCGTCTCCTCATGGAAAACTAGGATTACTGAATTCAAGATTGGCTAAGTGGGCTATCCTCTTGTCTCAATATGACATGCTCTTTGTCCCTCAGAAGGCAGTCAAACGTCAGGTGCTTGCAGACTTCCTAGCCGCTCATCCGGTTCCTAAAAGCTCAAGGCTTCATGAAGATATTCCAGATGAGATTTTCGAATCTAATATGATTTCAGAAGACGAAGTGTGGCAAATATTCTTTGATAAAGCATCAAGAACAGGCCCTAAAGGCAAGATCATTGCTGGTGTGGTGGTTGTATTTATCTCACCGCAAAATCATGTTCTTCCTAGGGCGTTTTCAATTAACGGAACCATGTTCCAACATTATGGAGAATATAATGCTCTACTTATCAGCCTTTAGTTATCCATGGAATGGGGGTACGTTACCTTGAAGCTTATGGTGATTCAAAACTGATTATTAATCAGGTTAAAGGAGAATATGAGGTTCGCCACGGAGATTTGGTACCCTATTACTATGCAGTCATCACAATGGCTAATTTATTTGATGGCTTTTACATCGGTCACGTGTCTCGATCCTAAAATACTAAGGCCGAGCTACACTAGCGGCTACATTGGCCTTACCGATCGACACAACATATCATCTTACAGTGGCTACTCGACCTTGTTTGTCCTAAACATGTGTTGGAAACCAAGGAGGTCCATATAACTTCAATGGAATTTGAACCAAGAGATTGGTGATTTTCCCTCATTGATTATGCTTTGCATACATATTGCCGGACGACCCTTAAGAAGCGGCTTCTATTCGATGAAGGTCTCTCTGTATTTACAATGATCGATAGTAAAGACACTCTACCGTCGCTCATATGATGGTATTCTACTCGTTGCCTCTCTAATTCGGAGGCACAAGAAGTGCTTAAAGAGGCGCATGATGGCATATGCGAAGCTCATCAATCAGGTCCAAAATTCAAGGATCGATTGCACAGGCTTGGGTACTAATGGCCAATCATGAATGCCGATGCCATCAAATATGCACAGAGGTGTAAAGCCTGCCAAATCCATGTTGATTTTATACGTCAACCTCTGGAGTTGCTTCATCCGACTGTTGCTTCATGGCCATTCAAAGAATGGGGAATCGATGTCATAGGACCTATCAACCCCTCGTCAACAAAAGGTCATCGGTTCATCTTAGCAATAAGCGATTATTTCTCGAAGTGGGCAAAGGCTATACCATTTATTGAAGTTAATACTTCCAACATGGCCAGCTTTGTCAAACACCATGTCATTCATCGGTTTGATGTCCCTAGGCGGATTATTCATGATAATGGTCCCCAATTTGCATGCCAAGTATTCTATCGGTTCTACGATAAGCACCGGATTCAGAATGTGGCAACGACCGCTTATAACCCTGCTGCTAATGGCTTAGCGGAAGCATTTAACAAGACAATTATCAAGCTACTCAAGAAATTCATTTCATCAAGTAAGCGAGACTGGAATGAGAAGCTCGGTGAATGTCTTTGGGCCTACCAAACCAGGGTTCGGACCCCAACAGGCAATATGCCTTTTTCTCTGGATACGGGTGCGAAGCAGTCATACTGTTAGAAATCTAAATGTCATCATTACAAGTTGATCGGGGGAGAACCGCGCACAAAAAGTGTATGTTTTGAAGTTAAGATTTAAATTGTGTGTGCTTTGGCTTCCTCGATACTTCTGTTATAGCATAGAGGCTAAAACGAGTCAAATCCATAAGGACGGGAGGCGATAGAAGCTTTACCGGTTGATTCACGTGTTTGTTTAAAAGTTCTTCAAAGTTTTAAAGAATGAAAAGAAAAGATACAAAGAATGAAAAGAGAAGTGTACGGTGAAAACAAGGAAGTGGGAAACATAGAAAAGAATCGTTTTTGTGATTTTGTTTGTATATCTAAAACAAAGTGAAAAAGAAAGAAAACCCATGGCTACTAACTACTAATGACTCCACCAACAAGCTAATCTCTTAGTGATAGTTGCCTCACATGTATCATTGGCCATCACTAGTCCTTGGTTCAAGAGCGATTTAAAGCATGACCCATATGTAACACATCACAACCCAACTAAACAAACAAGTGTAAGCTACACTTAAATCATCAAAACCCGATAGAGCAAGTATGAAGTAAAGTAATGTTAGCTTGTTAGTGGTTAGGAAGTTAGAGTGTTAGATCCATCATCATGAGCCATCAATGGCTCTTGCAAGAGCAAGGCCAAAACGAGGCTATTAGATTCATGTGGATTATCATAAAAGAAGTTAGCAAGTTGGTGGTTAGTAGTTAGTTGTCATGAGAGAAAAGACTAGCTACACATGTAAAAGAGATTAGAGGGAAGAAAATATAGAGAGGTAAAGAGAGCACCTTTCATAGATTGTCACATTCTATTACTAGCACTCTTGCATTCAAGCTTGAACCACTCTCACTCCCTATTATAACATCTACAAAGTGGAAAATACAAAGAGGGAGAAGAAGAACTAACCTAACCTAAACTAAACTATAAAATGGAATGAAAAACTACCCTAAACTCTGTATATCTCCCACTCTGGAAAACCCCAAGGGTATTTATAGGCATCAGGGGAAAGGGGGGGCCAGGGGACAGACCCTGGCCCAAAGCGGCGCGCGCGCCGTGGTCTAGGCCGCGTTTTCGCGGCCATACGGTGGTCGCGCGCGCGGCGCTTTGAGCCGCGCCGGTCCCGTCTGTCCCCTGTCGGGCTCTGTGCCTGGTTTCATCTTTACAACCCCTGGTTTTGCCGAATCAGCTCCTCTAGGTCAATGGCTATGATAATAGGCTTTTAATCACCAATTAAATGGTGATTTAGATCTTCTTCTTCATTTGCAAACCATGAACCTAGGATCAAGCAAGTAAGGCATTATTAGCAGAATCTATTATCAAATAAATGTGAGAATGTGATGAAAATTATGCAAAATTAGAGACTAATCACACCCCCACACTTATCTTTTGCTCGTCCTGAGCAAAACAAAAAAAAAACCTAAGGAAATTATTTCACCACTTTCGCAGGTGACGCGATTGTACTGAGCATGTGCAACAAGCCGTTAAACCTTTAGATTTCCCCTAGAGGAGGAGTTTTGTCTCCTGAGGGTTTTCAGCGGATTATACCCACAAAATCCATAAAGAAAGAAATCAAATGTTAGTATTTTTAAAACGCATTTTGAAATAGAGAAAAGTGTTGAAGTATTTTTGTGAAAATATAAGTGATCCAAGGTCAGAGGTTAACCAAAAATTTTTCTTTCTTAAATTAAGTCAAAATGCAAAAAATCTTGTTATAAATTAAATGTAAGAATTTAAAATTGAATTGACTCTTTGATCTTTCATAAAATTCTTAGAAAAATATGCACTTTGTGAATAGTGAAGGTTTTTGGGATATCGACTCTAACTTTCATGCCATTTATTTAATATATATTATTTTTTTTCTCTCTTTTTTTTTCTTCCCTTAGTTTTCTTAGGCTTTCTTATTTACCCGGGTAGTGAGCCTTTAGCCGGTGACTCCCAAACCTGATGGTCTTAGGGCACCAGATGAGAAAACATCCCTCAGACTTAAGGACTCGAGTAAACAAGGCCACAAAACTAAAGGGGATTATTTTATTTTTGTCCACTGTTTTAGGTATGAATAATCATGCTTCCTAAGGTATAATTACCCAACTTCAATAAGTGATTTTTATTTATCATATAATTATATATTTTTTTTGTTTTTTTGAATATTTTTATGGCATTTTCAGTCTTTGTTTCAATCCCAAAAATTGTGTAAGTGTGGAGTGCATAAATCTAAGGCAAAAATTCAAGATCAAATTATCTTTTCAATCTTACTTTCTTATCCTATAATTTAGACAAGATCTATTATTTTGACTCAATTGAAAATTTCATAATTTGAGGTCTTCCTAATTCCTAAGATAATCTTAATTTTTTAAAATAAATCAAAAATTATTTCTCTTGTTTCAAAAAGTTTTGTAAAAAGAAAAGAAAAGTTTTTATATAAAAGTTTTTTTTTAATTTATTTAAAAAGAAGTGTAAAAGAAAGAAAATATAAAACTAACTACGTTAGTAAACCCTCCCCACACTTATCTCATGCATGGTCCTCAATGCATCGTGAATGTGTAAATACATGAATTAAATGGAGAGGGAAGGAGATTACCTCAAGGGGGTGGCTCTGGTGGGGGTCTGATTGGGCCAAGCGTTGCTACCCAATCAAAATAGCGTAGATCTTGCAGGAACCCACCAATGACCTCTTTAATATGACCCAATAAAGGATGACTGATTGAATGGTCTTATTGAAAAGTTTATCCCCATCTAATGGCCAATTTTCAAAAATAATTACTGAGTCATTTTCTTCAACAGTCTTGTCCAACAATGAAGTGTGATTTTGAGAGATGAGTGATTTGGACTCAAATGGAACAGGAACAAAAACCGATGCCGACTCAGAAAGTTGACTCAGATCAAATCGAGAGTCAACAATGAGAGTCAAAATTGGTTCAAAAATAGAGTTCAAATCAAAGAATTGACGTTCACACACTATCCCCATTAATGAAGTGTGATCATAAGATATTGGTGATTCGATTTCACGGTGTATGGGTACAGGATTCAATGTTGACTCCGAAAAAGAGAAAAAATCTAGTAAGGATACCGAGGTCATTATTGAATCAAAAAGTGAAATGGACTTCCCAACAGGAAGTTCAGGATCACATTCAGGTTCGATTTCAATTTCAGGGAAGGGATAACTTGCCAAAATGTCCAGGCGACTTTCATAACTTGGAGATTGGTCAAGTTCAAATGTGTGTTTTGAAATTGAATCTTGGTTTCCAAAAGAACATGATTCTTGGGTCCAATCGGTGAGTTAGGAATATAAGGATTGGTCAACGGTTAACAAGAAAGATTATCCTCGCTCTCATTGATCAAATCGCTCATAATTGAGTCTAACCTACTGATAGTTTGGGTAACAGAATTCGGATTTGGAATAATGTCTTTCATACTTTTTGTAATTGGTTTTTCTTGAAAAGATGAGTATGGAAGTTGATTTTGGAAATTACGGTGAAATTGTGAGTTCATCGATTTTTGCGATTATTGCTCGGACTCACGTAAGGTTCCATACTCAAGTCTAGTATTGAAGTTTGTTCATTTTGAATTGGTGAGACTGAAAAAGATGACTAGGACTCTTGAAAATGTGGTTGAGATGATGAGTCCAATATGTTTTGCATTCTTTCACAAAAGACTTCCAAACGCTTTTCTAGCTCAGATTCTTCTTCAATTGGATGCTCTAGAAAAGGAGTATGTGAAGTTTGAGGTGGGCAGGATTGTGAATTAAGCAAATTTTGCATTTGTTGTAGGGACTCTTCTATACTCCTTTTAAATGATGATTTTTCTTCAATTGGTGGTTGAGGAAAAGGAGTATATGAATCAAAATGGGGAACAAATATTGTGAAAATTGTGGACAAGATGATTAAAAATTTGACTCGGGGTAGGTGAATCCCCATGAACTCTGTGAAGAGTTGAAGTTATTTTGAAAATTATGGTCATATGGCTGGGGATATGGGTCATATTGACTCGGATAATCCCAACCCAGCATATATGGTTGGTTCATGTTGTACATTGTCGTGTCAGAGTTATCCGAGTCAAATGAGGTCAGGGTAAAATATGGATTCATATAAGAATTGTTGTTATTAAAATCCATATCATAATTTACAAAAAAGAAAAACAAACAAACAAACAAGCAACAAAGAAAAAGAAAAAGAAAACAAGCCTATGCTAGGGTTGACTTAGACCTAGACGACTCCTAACTGGTTAGATTGTCCACCGTGGGTATATTGTCGGACGCTGACCACGAGTTAATCGGCCAGGTAGGGCAAGATCAGTGGGAGCTATCCGTGCCGGAGCAACGGGCCTAATTATGCAAAACCACTGTTCTTCGAGGTTTCGCCTCTCAATCCCCAACCTTATACACCGATTTGACAAGAGTCAACTTCTAACAACTTCCCCCTTAGGTCAATCTCCTAAATGAGTCCGAGATGTCCCTAGGGGCCAACGTCTAGCAAATTTTATTAAGGCTTGGGTTGTGTGAGTAGGGAGGTGATTTTTGGGCTAAGGGAGGGTAATGACTTGCCCACCTTATGTTGTTTGAGTTTTGCCCTTAAGTTAAATTTGTGCAATGTGCAATATAGATAAGACGAACACAAAAAACCGAGTAAATCACTGAAGTGTTTGTCCTAACTATATGCAATGCAATATGTACACCTCCTATAAGTATCACAACAACACAAGAATAAAATACAGTATATTGGAATGAAAATTGACACGTGCCTAGATGCAAATGTCTAAACCGTTTTAAAGCATCCAATTTCTGTATTTTACTTCTTAAAATTATTTACAGTGTACAATAAAAATTAGCAGCAGAGTATATGAATGTACAAGAAGTTACCCGACCACACTTAAGCAAGTGTGGACTTCTGCAATGCTAAAATTTAACCAGCACACCAAAAAACAAAGAAGAAAAGTTAATAAACTTGTGAGATTAAATCGTTCCCATCCCCGGCAACGGCGCCAAAATTTGATCGGGGAGAACCGCGCACAAAAAGTGTATGTTTTGAAGTTAAGATTTAAATTGTGTGTGCTTTGGCTTCCTCGATACTTCCGTTATAGCATAGAGGCTAAAACGAGTCGAATCCAAAAGGACTGGAGGCGATAGAAGCTTTACCGGTTGATTCACGTGTTTGTTAAAAAGTTCTTCAAAGTTTTAAAGAATGAAAAGAAAAGATACAAAGAATGAAAAGAGAAGTGTACGGTGAAAACTAGGAAGTGGGAAACATAGAAAAGAATCGTTTTGGGATTTTGTTTGTATGTCTAAAACAAAGTGAAAAAGAAAGAAAACCCATGGCTACTAACTACTAATGACTCCACCAACATGCTAACCTCTTAGTGATAGCTGCCTCACATGTATCATTGGCCATCACTAGTCCTTGGTTCAAGAGCGATTCAAAGCATGACCCATATGTAACTCATCACAACCCAACTCAACAAACAAGTGCAAGCTACACTTAAATCATCAAAACCCGATAGAGCAAGCATGAAGTAAAGTAATGTTAGCTTGTTAGTGGTTAGGAAGTTAGAGTGTTAGATCCATCATCATGAGCCATCAATGGCTCTTGCAAGAGCAAGGCCAAAACGAGGCTATTAGATTCATGTGGATTATCATAAAAGAAGTTAGCAAGTTGGTGGTTAGTAGTTAGTTGCCATGAGAGAAATGACTAGCTACACATGTAAAAGAGATTAGAGGGAAGAAAACAGAGAGAGGTAAAGAGAGCACCTTTCATAGATTGTCACCTTCTATTACAAGCACTCTTGCATTCCAAGCTTGAACCACTCTCTCTCCCAATTACAAGATCTACAAAATGAAAAATACAAAGAGGGAGAAGAAGAACTAACATAACCTAAACTAAACTACAAAATGGAAAGAAAAACTACCCTAAACTCTGTATATCTCCCACTCTGGAAAACCCCAAGGGTATTTATAGGCATCAGGGGAACGGGGAGCCAGGGGACAGACCCTGGCCCAAAGCGGCGCGCGCAGCGGCCATACGGTGGTCGCGCGCACGGCGCTTCGAGCCGCGCGCGGTCCCGTCTGTCCCCTGTCAGGCTCTGTACCTGGTTTCGTCTTTACAGCCCTTGGTTTTGCCGAATCAGCTCCTCTAGGGCAATGGCTATGATAATAGGCTTTTAATCACCAATTAAATGGTGATTTAGATCTTCTTCTTCATTTGCACACCTTGAACCTAGGATCAAGCAAGTAAGGTAATATTAGCGGAATTTATTATCAAATAAATGTGAGAATGTGATGAAAATTATGCAAAATTAGAGACTAATCACAAGTCGCCTTAGCAACCAAGATGACTAAGAAAATGATTGGTTAAGTCTTCAAGAACTCGAAGCCCTAGATGAGAAACGACTACAAGCTCAACAACACATTGAGTTCTACCAAGCTCGATTCTCGAAAGTCTTCTATAAGCCCCAAGGGCTAACTTCGCATTCTGTTGCTGAACAGAATGCAAAAAGCCCCAAGGGCTAACTTCGCTGGAAAGGCACTTGTGCCTAAATTTTTATAAAAAAAGGGACTTTAAAGTTCTCTTCCCAGTTACGCTTCCAGGGCTAACTTCGCATCCTGTCATTTGACAGAATGTGAACAGTCCTATGGGCTAGCTTCGCATAGAAGCTTGGAAAAGAAACCCTTCGATTTCTAAAAATCCAAATCGCGAAGTTAAAGGGGAATTAAATCCCCTAAAATTCGGTGGAATTAAATTAAGGGAGTATGACTCCCTAAGATCACTGGATCATGATGAATTGCTCTGGATTCACCATGAAATAGCCAGGAATCAGTTTCAAAAAGAGATGAAAATCTCTAAAAAAGAAAAAGGAAAACTCCCTACCTACTATGGGGCATTCGATGATCGGAGGAGGAGACGGCGCCTCCGTAGCAGAGGTCACTGCCTCTTTGGCCGCGCGTCGTTTAGGGGCCATGAAGAACTGAGAAGTTATGAAAGTCTGAACGAGGGAGAAGAAGAAGAGAGAGGGATTTGCTTTGAAAATTCGAAACATTTTTTTTTAAGAGAAGGTGATTCTCTCTTTTAGCCCACCGGGCTTTTATAGACATAAAATTGTCTACCTTCGCCTCCTCAAAGGAGCGCAGGTGGTCATTTCAAATTGATTTGAAATGGCACCAAAGTGCCTTCTCTGAGAAGCCTTACTTTAGCTCTATCGAGGGCCAGCTCCGCTGTTATTTCAGTGTTGACTTCACGCAACGCTTGGTTAACTTAACTAAGAGCTGGGCTTTAGCTCCGCTGAGAGCTCATTTCTGACTTAGCTGGAAATCCATCTTTAGCTTCGCTGGAAACTTAACCCCGCTAAGTGCTTTTCTTTCCTTCTTTGGGAAAAGGCCTACGGAGAAAATCGAGTGGGATCACTTAGCATACGGCTGCACCAGATAGAATTCTCCCAACCTAAGACAGTCCATTCCAAATTCTTCCAGAGTTTAAGAAGAAAGACAGGGAGCAAAGTAAATGAGCAAAAAGTAAAAGATTTATTGATTCAAAAGGGAAGATACATTGATAATATATCAAGATTGTCTTTCATACAATAGAGTCTTTTCTCTAAAGGCATACAAGTTATCCTATCTACTTTCAGGATGATAAGTCGTCCCAAGGCCACCAGACTAAGTGAACATGAAAGGTTTTTCTCCTTCACAAGGTCGTAATCCTTCGCTTAATGACAGATTTTGCCACCAGAAAGCTGAATCTTCCTTAATTAAAATTTGCAAAGGAAGGATCCAAGACCTTACTGGTGATGTCCACCTTCTCGAAGTGGATCATCTTGGATAAGCGACTACCAGCCTCTTCCCAAAGTGGATCATCTTGGATAAGCGATTAATAGCCTCTTCCTAAAGTAGATCATCTCAGATAAGCGACTATCGGCCTCTTCTCAAAAATGTGCATCAGCAGTTCTAGTATATTGCTCCTGCTTATGACCAGAGTTTTGACTTGAAAATCAAGGGTCATGCTCTTATTCTCCTTCATCAGGATGAAAGAATTGAGAGCACAGTATACTATAATACAAATAGGAAATGAGTTAGTGCAAAAAAAGGGGGTGAAATATTAATTCAAAATTTTGTTCCAAACGCGAAGCTAGTCCAGATCCAGCTCTGTTATGCCCTGAGGATAAACTTCAGATAAGCAGAAGATAACCTCGGTTATACGGTAAGTAACACTAGACCAGCCTAGCAAAAGCGAAGTCTCAGCTCCGCCTAGACAGTTATGCTGGACAAGCCTTAAAAAAGGTCAAGTCCTAGCCTAGCCTATATGGCAACGCTAGGCTACCCCAGAAAGGGCAAAGTCTTAGCTCCGTCTATATGGTAAGACTGGCTTAACCTTAAAAAGATAAAGGCGACAGCTTCGCCTAGAAAATTCCTTCGCCTGATCAGGCAGAATATTAGCTTCCTGGGAAGCTTAAAAAAGGGCTGAAACCCTTCTCAAAGATCAGCCAAATGCAGAGAGCAAGAAAATTTAATCCCTAAAATAGCTGGTAAAGCTAAGAAAATTAACGGAGATAAACTCCCTAAAGTTACTAGTTTATTGATAATGTCCCTGGATGATCAAGACTCACCAGCCCTTGGCCGGATAATGACCAGAATGAGCATCCTCACTACTGCGAGGACTTCAATCTCCTTGCCTGGGTAATGAGGAGATGTCATCAACAAACTTTTCAGAAAAAAAGAGAAGTATTTCTCTCTGAGAAGGACCACAAGTATCCTATTTATAAGCCTCATGGCCTGACCTCGACTCTGCCACTTCAAGCCGAGAAGCGCGGGTGAAGTTAAAGAATTTTAATGTTTAACCTCAAGAAAGGGAATAGTCCCTCTCGTGAATATAGCAAAGTTAATTGAACTTTGGAAAAGGGAATAATCTCCCTCGTAAATGCAAGTAAAGTTATTCAAACCTTGAAAAAGAGAGGAATCCCTCTCGTAGCTCACAAAAGCAGTTAGCTTTGGGGAATGGAACGTTGTTTCATTACAAGGCTAGCACTGGCGGAGTTCTGATAATCCAACTCGTTTGGAAGTGAAGCTACTTCAGGAAGCCCGAAGGCGAAGCTACCTAGAAGTGTGAAGCTACATGGAATCAAATTATTACAATTTCTCAGCAAACCTAAAGGCGAAGTTGAACTCAACCATTAAGTCAACGTTCACATCTACATACCATAGATCATATTCCGAAACAGTTCAAAGTAATTCGAAATCTGAACCAATCCATTATAGATTTTCAAAAACTTTAAGGGGTTCTTGTTGACACACAAAAAAGATAAAACTCTCATATTTATCTTCAACTGGTCTGAATGACGTCTAACTTATCAATATTTACAAAAGATAAGTAGAAGATAGGCTGACGACCAGGGACTGGGCAGCGACTTGGACTTTACTGATCTTGTGAAGCAGATAGTAAACCAAAGTTGTCTGCAAAGAGATGCAAGTAGGCCTAAGATGCTAAGTTAGGTCAACACTTAGCCTTGCATTAGCCCTAGGGGATAGCCTGGCCTGAGAGGCTAAGTTTGTCCAGCTTCAAAATAGCTTTGCATGAAGCTCTTCATAGCTCCACGGAGAGCTAACTTACAAAGCTTTTGTGGAAGCTTCGCTGCAAGCTTCCCATTTAGCCTTGCCAGAGACTGATCTAGGACCTTCTCGCTAGAAGCTTTACTCCTAGCTTCACTGGAAGGAAAAAGGGCTGGGCTGAGTCTTAACTTCGCACCAAGCATTGAAGGTAATTTTGCCCGTGGCTATAAGCTATGTCTACCTTCACAGGGGACTATGAAGGTAACTTCACTGAAGCCCCACGATAAAGTTTAACTTCATGTGACTTAGCTCCGCAGCGAGCTTTACTAGGTCATCGATTGACCATTTCACATGGGAGATTGATGGGTGAACCCTACTAAGTTAGTCGGATTAATGCCACATTAAGTGGACGGTTACACCCGCCCACTTCGTCCCACATTAAGTTGAGACAATTAAGCCAGAAACGGCAGAGAGGTGTTCGCACGAACCCTCTAGCTTCACTGGAAGCTCGCAAGCAGCTTCACTGCAAGGTCATTTGCAGCCTTACATGAAGCTAGAGATGGATTCAGCCTTGCTGAATTCAAAGGGGAGGTTACACCCTATTTCGGCTATAATAGTCCCTTACTGAATAAAGAGCAGGACACAGAGATAGACGTGCACGGATAGAGAGGAAAAATGGATTAACGGGCTAGAGAGAGAAAATTTTCTAAAAGAAATTCAGTCAGAGATTCTTCCAAAGAGTGTTCCCTTATTCTCTTGCTTCCAAATACTCGATTTCCAGAATCAAGCGAGAAGGGAGTCCTATTAGGAGGCAGCTTAATCGTCTGACCAATTGCATCGTCAAAGGGATAAAATGATCGCGCACTGATCAGATTCCTACCGGCATACTTTCCCAGAAATCTCAGAGGAGATCTACCTGTAATTTCACTTTAATTACTTGTAATTTCGCTCTTCTACCCTTTTTGTAAATTTTCCCACGAATCAATTTTCAATGGAAAATAATATTGCCGACCAGGGGTCATCATCTATATTGGTACTAGTGTCTGATGGTATGGAATCAGAAGCAAATACAGAAAAGTAAGCTAAATCTAACTCTTCATTTATATACCACTTGCCTACATCATTGGCAGGGTTATTGACATCGAACTAATGAATGCTCGTTAAAAGTGGGTTCAGCTCCCAAAGACATTCTTCCTCTGCCTCTGGTTCAATGTCAGCTTCATTATCAGAGTCTGGTTCTTCTGGCTAGGGATTCTCGTTTGTCTCTAGAGAATCTTGGTATAAGAGGGAGTCTGTGAAGTAGTTCTCTACCCCCTTAAACGGATGCTTTTCGGCAATCAGCGTTTGGACTTTTCCATCGCTGTCAATATGTTTCATGATTTGATGGATTGTAGAGGGGACGATGGAGTTGCTATGAATCCATGGTCGTCCCAGCAGTAACTTATACGAAGTGTCGGCGTCAATAACATAACACGTCACTTCAGATCTTAGGCCTTCAATCTGACATTTGTGTTTGATCTTCCCCATTGGGCGCATACCATTGGCATTGAAACGATAAATAGTGGTCTAGTTTGCGCTTAATTGGTGAATGGGGATCCCCAAGTGCTACATGATCTGGCGAGGCATAATGCTCGTGGATCCTGGATCTAACTAAATGTTGTTCACTTCAGATGATCCAATATACCCTGTGAAGTACAGGGGCCTATCATGTTTCCCCTTGACCTGCTTGCCGTCTGGCTTGAAGGTGATGCAGGGGGCATATTGAGAGGTGTGGAGGCAGTCATCTTCGTCTTCCTCCTGTGGTCCAGTCGGAATCCGGGCCATGAAGACCTCAGCATCAGCTAAAACTTCTCTCAGATCTTCTCTTGTTGACTTTGATAGCCTTAAGAGTTCGTAAAGGGCAATCCTGGCTAGGATATTGGCCAATTAAGCCAAGACATCAAAGCGTTAAGGTGTTGAAGATCCTTCTGCTTTATCCTTCAGGAGGGCCTTAGCATACCGAATCTCTTTTGCTTCTCCACGGGTTGCTTCATGGATGGCTTAGTTGTCTTGGGGATGGGTTTTGGAGGACTTGCCACCATCTCATCGTACTTCTTCAGGTACGACTGATCCGAACGAGTTTCGGCCACGAGCTGTACATTGAGCTCTGTAGCAAGGACGATTAACTCCTCCTCTAAGTCGATTAGTGAGGGGACATCAGTAATTGTTTCCCCGAAAGAAGCGTGCATCACATTGCAAGGTGAGGCTTTTACTTTGCCTTTTGACTTTTTGTTGGTAATAGTAGTCCATTGCTGGCTCTCCACAAGATCGGGATGAATCCACATAATTTCTCCCTGAGGCATAGGAATAGGTCTTGTTTGGTGCAGGAAAGAGTTGATGGATCATAATAAAATTTCCTTGAATCAAATGAAAAATTAAAACAATCTCAGACAATCCCGATTACAAGAGAGGGAAGATGTTCAAGCTCAAATCTTCCCTTTGTTTAATGTTGGGTTTTTTGTGTGGTGGTGGAAAGTGAATCTTATTTTCATTGACTGGGTAAGCGTCACAGACTTCTGGGAATCTTCTTTTCAGACTATGGATTGGGTAGCACGGCTCCAGTCCAATGAAATCTCAAAGAGACTTAAGGTAAGAACAAATTTGTACTCAGCAAGTTGTTAGAAAAGTTGAACTCTTAAGTGTTTCTCAGCTAGAAGCTCTGATCAAGATTCTTCTAACTCGATCAAAGACTTCTGATTGGTCACTAATATTGCACATTTATTATCATATACTCCTACTTATTGTAGAATAAACTCTGCATTTTCCTAATTAAATGTTTAATTTATTTGCAGGCCCAATCCTAAAGCAGAGTGAAGAGAAATGAGCCCAAAGCCCACCAAATTCTGACTTAATTCAGAATAAATTCGAAATCAAGGAATCAGGGCAAAATCTTGGCATATCAGAGAGGTTGAAAACCGGTTGAGAAGAATCCTTCCTGAATCGATCGGTTGAAGCCAAGGAAAAGGCCATTTCGTCAAAATCTCGGACTTAAATGAGAAATCCAACTGAAGATAAAGCCAGAACGCGAAACCAGGGAATTCCACCAACAGGGTGTGGCCACCTGGCCACACCCTGGCCGCGAAAATGCGGCCAAAGCTACATTTTTGCGGTTTTGTTAGGAAGTTAGGGGGAGCGTTTGCTCCCTCTATCTTCTCACATCTTTCCCCTCTGGGTTTTTGCCTATAAAAGGGCAGGATTTGCACTGAAAAGGGACGACCATGCAGAGATAGGATTTAGTCCAGTTTTCATTCTTTGTAGTATAGGTTTTTGTTTTCTTTTTATGTAACTTTAATTTGTATGTAAACTTAGGTTAGATTGAGATTCATGTAAGTAAGAGAGAGAGAGGCTTATGTTGAGAGTGACACCGATGTACCCTCCTCCTTTCTTCCATCATTTCTGCAAGCAATAAAAGGTAATTATTTTTATGTTCGTCTCTTTACTTTTGTTTTCTTTTCTTCTTTCTACTTTACCCCTTTGGTTTTGATGAGCATGCAAGTGAATCCAGAAGCATAAGTATAACAATGTTTGTGTGAGTGCCAACAATAATTCATTATGATGTTCTCCTCCTTAAGACTCTGTATCATTTCATGCTTGTTCGTCTTGATGACGTAACGCGACTGGGGACTGAGCTCGATCTATGGCTTATGCGTTGAACGCCTCCGAAGTAAGGTAGAACTTGCAAGGGTTCCAGGTAAGTCATCAACCAAACTAGGTAAGTATTTCTTCAATCTTCTTTCCTTTCTTTTATTTCTTTAGTTTAAATCACCAACACCCACTTCTTTCATCACTCCTTTTCATTTCTTTGTAAATAATCATTCTCCATTTTTCTCCACCTTCTCATTCTACCACTTTCTTTCTCACTTAACTTTAACCAAACTCTTTTTCATTTTCATCTCTTAAAACAAAGAAGAACCTTCGTTTTTCTTCACAAAGATTTCAATACAAACCTTGAACGCTTCTATCGCTAACCTTCCTTGTGGATCACGACCCGCATAGCCACTTGCTATTGTGGTAGAATTGAGCACTTGCACATCTCTATTTTAAAGTTCTGAAATACTGTATTATTTTTTGTGTGCAGGTTCAAGCCTCAATCAAATTTTGGCGCCGTTGCCGGGGAGGGTAATGGTTTTTATTGAATTTTGGAACTAAAACAAAATTTTCTTCTCTGTTGCAGGTTACAGGTCAAAGAAAACAGGAAAGAAGATTGCAGTAACATATAAGTGGTCTTGGGCCTCTGTTTCAGAAAACAGAGACCAAGTACCCTTTGAATTGCTGCGTTTGCTCGGCTCTAGCCGCGATTCCGCGGCTAGGAAGAGTTCACTACTGACTGGCTTTTTACAGGGCTGCTTGCTTTGCAAAATTAGAGTTTCTGCAAACTTTATTTCTTGTATGATATCACCAGGAGCCTGCAAATAAACCAACAGTAAAATACTTGTTGAAAAGTTTGAAAAATTGATTAGACGTTTGCATTTTAGGCACGTGTCTTTTCAATTCATTTACTTTACTGTTGAAGAGTGCTTGAGCAAGGTTCGTTCGCATTGCATTTAGAATAGGACTCATCTCTTAGTTGATTTACATCGCTTTGAGTGAATCTTGTTTGCATATCTTGTACACTTGTACAAACTGATCTTAAGGGCACCATCCCATAACAAGATAAGGTGGGGATTTAATCACCCTTCCTTGGCCCAAAAATCAGATTCCAAGCACTCACTAACCCAAGCCTAACTAAAAATGAGCAGATGTTGGACCTAGGAACATCACGGACTCAATTAGGAGATTATCCTAAGGGGGAAAGGTGTTAGAATTTGACTCCTGCCAAATCAGTGTCTAGGAAAGGGATTAAGGGCCGAAAGCCCAAAGGTTGGTGGTTATTTAATTAAGGAACGTCTTTGACGGATAACCTCCCACCAATCTTGCCCTGAAGTTGGCTGATTAGCTTATGGTCAAAGTCTGCATTATACCTCCCGTGGATAGTCTAACCAGTTAGGAGTCGTCTAGGTCATAGGTCTACCCTAACTTAGTTCAGAATTTTTTCTTTTTATTTGTTTGCTTATTTGTTTGTTTTTTCTGTGTTTGTATTCTATTGTGTGATATGGCTTATAATAACAATTTTTCCAATTTTAATGATAATCCATATTACACACCAACCTCTTTTTTGGATATTACCAACCCGGCATATCATAACTTTAACCAACATAGTGTGCCGGATTGGTCTTATCCGAATCAATATAACCCATGCCCCCAATCGTATAACCATAATTTTCATAATAATTTTAACTCTTCACAGAGTCAGTGGGGATTCACCTCCCCCGAGTCCAATTTTCAACCAACTTGTCCTCCTTATCCACCTGGTCCACAATATTTCCAAGATTCATACTCAGTTCCACCAGTCCAAAATAGAAAACCATCAATTTTGGAAATGAGTATGCGTGATTCCAAACAACAATAACAAAATCTGATGGACTCACAATTTTATCACCAATTCCAAAATAACACTTCATCTTGTCAACAAAACAATGAACCTATCAACTATGAAAAGATGCTTGAAGCCATGACTCAGGCTCAAAACGATCGTAATCATGACATAGATATGATGGTCCAATCTCTACGTTCGCACCGTTTGTCCAGTTCTGATGTAAGTAACCATTCTGTTAGAGCCGAAGAGTCATGTTGTTTTGGAACACAAGGTTCCATTTCAGCATAATCATTTGAACTTGCCCAAACTACAAACTTTGAAAGTGACATTGACAGTTTGGCAAGTTATCCCTTTCCTGAAATTGAACTTGAACATGAATATGATTATGAACCTCAACTTAGTGATTCAATTTTACAACCTGATTCAATAATGACTCCGGTGTCTTCACCTGATTTCAATCTTTTTCCCGAGTCAACATTGGATCCTGTACCAATTCATCATGAAATTGAATCACCCATCTTTTATGATCATCATATTGAACTTGACCAATTTTACACTTTTGAAAGTCCTCTTGACAAATTGACAAGTTCTCATTTTTACGAAATTGAACTCAATGAGAAATGTAACCTAAATTCTCAAATTTGTGATCCAGTTCAAATTTCCGAATCAATATTGACTCCTGTTTTGTTACCCAATTTGAGTAATATTTTAGAGTCAGTTTTGATTCCCACACCTATCATTCTTGAACTTGAATCACCAATATTAAGTCACATTCCATTGTTGGAAAATGAATGTGAACTTGAGTTTCAACTTCTTGATTTGGACCCACTTCCTGAATTAATCTCTACTCCTGAACCTTTACTTGACTAAAATTACTTTCCTGAGTCGGTATTAGTTCCCGTACTTCCTGAGTCCAAGTCAATCATTCTACCTCTTGACACTCCATTTTGGGACAAGGCGGTTGACAAATTTGACTCCGAAATTAATTATGAAATTTGGAAATTATATGGGGTTAAATTTTAATAAAAATCCTTCATGGATACATCATTTTAGTGGGTTATATTAAAAAGAATTTTGGTGGGTTCCTCCGAACTCCACGAAAAGTCGATTGGGCCGCATTTCGTGGACCAATCAGACCACCACCGGAACCACCACCTTAAGGTAGTATCTTCCTTCCCTTTCTTCTTTTTCATGCATCTATGCATTAATTCATACATTGAGGACAATGCATGAGATGGGGGAGGGTCTAACATAACTTAGGTTTTTTTTTTTAAAAAAAATTTCTTTACTTTTAAAAACTTTTTGAAAATAGAAACAATATTTTGACATATTTTTTGTAAGAAATTAAGTCAATTTTAAGGAATAGGAAAATCAAAATTAGGATTTCTTAAACTTGGTCAAAATAAGATTATTTGTTTGATTTTTAAGGTTAGGAAGATAATTTGTCAAAGTAATTTAGTCTTGATCTTTACCTTAATGAAATATGCATACTTCATACACTTACACACTTAGGGTTCAAAAACAAAGATTCTTATGCCTTATAAAAAATATTATGAAAAAGAAATATATATATATATATAAACAAATCTAATTATTGATTAGCTAGGTGCTTTGGCCTAAGCAAGCCTTAGTATTTATGCAAAAGATAATTAGACAAGTTTGAGAAAAAAAAGTATATATATAAATCCTCTGATTAAGCTGGGTATTTATTCCTCATGAAGCATAAGTATTCACGCCTAAAAGGGGTTCATATAATAAAATCCTTAGTTTTGTGGCCTTGTTTGCTCGAGTCCTTAAGTCCTTGGGTGTTTTCTCACCCGGTGCCCTAAGACCGTTTGGTTTGGGAGTCATCGATTAGAGGCTCGTTACATGGGCAGATTAGAAAGCCTAATAGAACTAAGGAATAATACCAAAAATATATATGTATATATATAAATAAATGAGGCGTAGGAGTTAGAGTTAAAGAACCCTTAGTCAAATTTTCACAATCACAAGGTGCATATGACTTAGGGTAAAGTAATAGACTAGATGAGAAGTACAATTTGACTCCTTACTTTGATTGATAACAAATTTTATAATAGAGACTAAGTTTAGGAATGAAAAAGTCAGTTTTCCTATAACTTATAGATTACTTAAGTCTTACAATTATATTGCAAATATTTTTCTCTTTCAAAATGCTTTTCGAAAATACTAACTCTTTGTTTCTCTTTCTTTATGGATTTTGTGGGTGTAATCCACTGAAAACTCTCACGAGACAAAACTCGTCCTCTAAGGGAAACCTAGAGGTTTAACGGCTTGTTGCACATGCTCAGTGCAATCGCGTGACCTGCGAAAGTGGTCTAATAATCCTTAGTATAGTTTAGTTGTTTTGCTCGAGGACGAGCAAAAGATAGGCATGGGGGTGTGATTGGTCACTAATATTGCACATTTATTATCATATTCTCCTACTTATTGTGGAATAAACTCGGCATTTTCTTAAATAAATGTTTAATTTATTTGCAGGCCCATTCCTAAAGGAGAGTGAAGAGAAATAAGCCCAAAAGCCCACCAAATTTTGACATAATTCAGAATAAATTCGAAATCAAGGAATCAGGGCAAAATCTTGGCATATCAGAGAAGTTGAAAACCGGTTGAGAAGAATCCTCCCTGAATCGATCGGTTGAAGCCAAGGAAAAGGCCATTTCGTCAAAATCCCGGACTTAAACGAGAAATCCAACTGAAGATAAAGCCAGAACGCGAAACCAGGGAATTCCACCAAAAGGGTGTGGCCACCTGGCCACACCCTGGCCGCGGAAACGCGGCCAAAGCCGCGTTCCACGGCTTTGTTAGGGAGTTAGGGGGAGCGTTTGCTCCCCCTATCTTCTCACATCTCTCCTCTCTGGGTTTTTGCCTATAAAAGGGCAGGATATGCACTGAAAAGGGGACGACCATGCAGAGATAGGATCTAGTCCAGTTTTCATTCTTTGTAGTATAGGTTTTTGTTTTCTTTTTATGTAATTTTAATTTGTATGTAAACTTAGGTTAGATTGAGATTCATGTAAGTAAGAGAGAGAGGCTTATGTTGAGAGTGACACCGATGTACCCTCCTCCTTTCTTCCATCGTTTCTGCAAGCAATAAAAGGTAATTATTTTTTATGTTCGTCTCTTTACTTTTGTTTTCTTTTTCTTCTTTCTATTTTACCCCTTTTGGTTTTTATGAGCATGCAAATGAATCCAGAAGCATAAGTATAACAATGTTTGTGTGAGTGCCAACACTAATTCATGATGATGTTCTCCTCCTTAAGACTCCGTATCATTTCATGCTTGTTCGTCTTGATGATGTAATGCGACTGGGGACTGAGCTCGATCCTATGGCTTATGCGTTGAACGCCTCCGAAGCAAAGGTAAAACATGTAAGGGTTCCAGGTAAGTCATCAACCAAACTAGGTAAGTATTTCTTCAATCTTCTTTCTATTCTTTTATTTCTTTAGTTTAAATCACCAACACCCACTTCTTTCATCACTCCTTTTCATTTCTTTGTAAATAATTATTCTCCATTTTTGTCCACCTTCTCATTCTACCATTTTCTTTCTCACTTAACTTTAACAAAACTCTTTTTCATTTTCATCTCTTAAAACAAAGAAGAACCTTCGTTTTTCTTCACAAAGATTTCAATACAAACTTTGAACGCTTCTATCGCTAACCCTCCTTGTGGATCATGACCTGCATAGCAACTTGCTATTGCAGTAGAATTGAGCACTTGCACATCTTTATTTTAAAGTTCTGAAATACTGTATTTTTTTTGTGCAGGTTCAAGCCTCAATCAACTTCTAACCAAGAATTTTCCGCCCCTTGCTCAATAGCGAACTGAGCTATTTATAGGGGTTTCAGGGGTAAAATTGTCCCCTAAAAATACTCCATAATGGGGGTTAACTCCCTCATTACGTAGGCAGTAATTGACTTAGTAATGAGGGCAGTTATAATAGAGACGCAGAGTTTCTCTATAGTTGAAACGCGGGCTTCGATCCTCGCATTTAGCCGTTGAGATAACACTTGAGAAACACGAACCCCAAGTTCCGCGTTAAGCTTCACAAGAGGTGCGGGCTTCAGGCTCTGTGTCTTGGTATTGTATAGATAACTGGGATGTGAGTTTCAAGCTCTGCGTCTTGACCATCACGGTAAAGCAGAGACGCGGGTTTCAACCCTCGCATCTTGGGGCTGTGGTAATGCTTAGGCGCAACTTTCAAGCTCTGCGTCTTTGTCATTATAGTGATGTTGAGACGTGGGTTTCAACCCTTACGTCTTAGTGCTACGTTAGTGGCTATGACTAGCCCTACATTTGGAGTCTAGACTGTGCTTTCTGATGACTTATCCTCAGTGATTTTTGGACAGTCTATAGAACCCCCTCCAAAGTTTTTGATATTCCGTGGTTGATTGGGATGGATTTTGAGATACTTTGGACTCTGGTTGAATTCATACTTCTCATGAATGGACTGACAATCATTTAAGATGATCTGAGCTTGATCCTGTCTGGAATGTGATCTTCATGAGTGTAATGTAAAACCCTTTGAAGCTACCAGAGATGATCGTCGTGAGTGTCTAGATACGCAGTCCAGACCTCCTAGGTGCTCTGAACTAGTTGGTGTACTGTTAAACCAGGGATAAACAGTCGTATGCTTCTGCCAGTGTACTGTTGAACTGGTTGCAGAAGCAAAGACTGAATGTGAGTCTTGTAAACGCAGAGGTTAAGTCGCTTTAGAGACGCAGCCCGTATTCAAAGTGAAGACGCGCCTATTACTTTGCTGATGAGGTGCGACCATTGAAGGGACGCAGTCGCGGCTCTCACTTCATTGAGGAGACGTGACCTTTGGGGGGACGCGACCTTGTTAAATATGAGACCCACATTCTGGGCGCGTTGCCACGTATCTGGTGGGGTTGGATGTCTTTCCCTTAACGCGCGAAATTCGGGTCCGTTCAAGGCACGTGCCACATGTCTGGCGAAGATTGGGCCTCGAGACACGCGTCGTGCATCTCTGCAGATCACTGTGTCTATAAAAGACAACAGTCTTTCAAGAGTCATCATTAAACTCTTCTTCACTGAGCCTTGCATCGAAGGTTAAGAAAAGCTTAATGCTTTTCCCATTTTCCTTCATCTTTAATCCTGATCTTCACGGTTGAAATGGCACCGAAGACCAAGCATGTTACCTCGTCCTCGAGCGCTATCGCTCTAGAGGCTCCAATAGGCGGCCCTTCTATGCAGGAGGCCCCCATTTCAGGTAATAAAAGTTATCCAAACTGGTTTCCATCATTAAAGGGGCTTAAAGAGTTTTCGTAACTCTTAAGTCTCTTTTGAATGTGAACCGCCGATGCGAGGCTCATGCCTGTGTTTGATTGTCAGACGCGGCTCTTGCATTGGTAGGCAATGCGCGGGTCTAACGACCTCCGCGTCTTCGCTTCATCAGCTTGAGTTCGCATCTGTCTGTTGAACGAGGACCTCGTTGAGCCCAGCATTTTAATCTCAATGCTTAGAATTTCTCTAAGTGAGGAAGGTTCGGGCGTGGACTTTATGTGATTCTCGCGTCCTTAAATTCAGGCGCGGGTTTCACTAAGTCTCGCATCTGAATCCAGCACTTAGAGAAATTTCTAAGTTGTGAATTTTGAAACGCGAGCTTCATGCAAGCCTTGTGTCCTTGTGCTTGATTTCTGCGTTTGGATTCACTCCCGCATTTGAGTTTCAAACACTTAGCCATTTTCTTTTAGATTTCTGACTAAGTGTTGTCTTCGTTGTAGTGTGATACTCTTCTAACCCCTTGTCGAAGAAGTGCCACTTTGGGCACGTAGGTGGTGCTGATCCGAATTTGGCCTTTGTGCTCCCGAGATGACTACTGGAAAGTCAAAAGAACGCAAGGATAGGATCACCAAGGCCAGTATGCTGACCCTTCGGGAGATTATTTCTGATGGCCAGTTTGAGTCAGATTCCTGCACTCTGCTAAGGAAGCCTACTTTCTTCTTTGGTGACTCAATCGAAGAAGATGAAACTGCCCTTTACGATGGAAACTATAAGTGGCTCCGCCGAATTGGCGATAGAAAGTTCTTCCTTCCGAACATGGAGCGGACATATCCCCTAGCCTATCTGCAGCACATGTCTGTGCGTCGAATAATGGATTGGGACTTGGTCAAACCATATTCTGGAGTCTCTTTGGGAAAAATAGGTGCCTATGATGCCTACACCATCGGACATGGAGGTGTGTGCTAGGATTGCACCCTGGCTTGGTCAAGATTGAGTACCCAAAAGGAGAGACCCCGCAGCTTGGAGCTATCTTCGTTCAACAATTCTTGGAGGTGGGGGGCGACTTCCTTCCTGAATTTTGTGCGACCGGCTGGATCCATTCTACTGACAAGCACTGGTGGTGTAGAATGGCAGGGTCTATCTTGGCAGAACTTGGTAACCTTTCGCTATAGGTTGGGCTGTATGCGGCTGTCAGAGCTATTCAATACGACCTTCTGTAGAGTACACAACATTCTTACGCTGTCCTGGAGCGTTACAATCCAGAAACTTGCACCTTCTTCAGTCCCCTGGGGAAATGAGACTTTCCTTTCATGAGATGTATGAAGTCTCAGGGCTAGCTATGGGAGATGCCCCCTATGAAGAATACATCCCGACTTCGAGGAGCTTCACCTCTTGAGAAAAGAGGACCTTCAGGTGTACGAGACATACTGGAAAGTGTTGTGCCACTTCCATATCTGCGGGTAGATATCCTCCTGGAGGAACAGGGGCGTTAAGTAAATATCCTGGGTGAGCTGCTAGTTCAACGGTATACATGAAAAAGATAGCCTAGTGACTAGTCGGCCCCTTGCACTGATGAGGAAATCGCTGAGAGAATCAGTGCCTCCACAAGCTCCTACACCACCGACTCGAATGAGGACACTTTCGAACTTGATACGGTTTTTGAAAGTTTTCATCACCAGGCCCGAATTCCCATCTCTGGCCGGGCTCTATTGGCTAGTTTCCTCATGGTATGGCTAAAGCGTTGTGTGGTGCCCACACTACTACATGAAGTAATTGTCGCCAATGTGGTGTACCCGGCGGTCTTGCTAGCACACAGAAAGTCTATCGCCCTCTTTCCCTTGATGGTAGCCGGGATACAGAGCGGGCTGCGAGTATTAGCAAAGAGCTTCTACCGAGTAAAAGCCATTGTGGACACAGAGGGCCACCCCGTTACGGATTCTAACGGTCGTCCCTTGGTCAAGACTCCCAATCCCATGGTCGAGCTTCCGTATACGTACCTGATGGTCTGGTACGTTATGCACTACCCTTCATTAATGATGGCGGGATATTCCTCTGAGGGTTCACACCCTACATGCAGCGATTGGAGAATTCCAACTGGTCTCAGTAATATATGTACTTTTTAGGAAGACGATTCTGAGCAGGAACAACTATCAGTTGGGTAGGTGCTTCCCCGAAATTCATGATGCATCTTACAGGGACAGATTTATAGATTCTGAAACCCCAGATGGCTTCACTAGTTTATCCTCCGGTGTCTTTTGGTGGCTGATCAACATTCGGCCCGGGTATTTGGTGTGTCGGCAAGGGAATTCCTGCACATTGGAGCCTTATATGCCTTGTCGGTTTGCCCGACAATTTGGTTATGACCAGCTGTATATTGGCAGCCCAAATCCATGCCTTCGCTTTAGTGGGAACCTATTTGAAGGAGCCCGGGCCTGGTATTATAGCGTAGCGGGGGGAACCAGAGCTATCTTTACCCTTCCTCACAAGACTCTGAACTTTTATGCCAGTTTTGGATTTTGTTTGAGATACTTCATGGCGAATCAGGTGCCTAAGTTTGGAATAAATACTTCACGTATTAAGGGCATCAAGTCTACATACAAGACCAAGTTGGGGTCTAAAGTTTGTTGGATAGGGGGATGAATGAGTGCCAGGAAACAGAGAAGGAGGAGGGGACCGAACATAGAAGGGAGGTCAGCGGCACAGGGACAGCAGCTGCAGAGCCGGAGCTTCGGACAGTCACCACTAAGGAGCAACCTGCCAAAAGGAGTCAGCGAGTCATGGTCAAACATTCTCGTGGTTCTGCTTTCCACGATGAGCCCAGCCCGAAGAAGGCCAAGAAAAGGTCTGAGGCTGAGGCTGAGGCTTCAATGCCCGAAGTAGTCCCTGCTGGTGTTGAGGAGCAGAAGGAGGAAGAAGAAAATGATGAGGGAGAAGTCCTCACTCTTCGCTCCCGAGGTCTACGTAGTAGGGGCCCCGTGATTCTGGCGGAAGCAGAGCCTGTGGGTGAACCTGTCATGGCTGAAGAGGTCAAGTGACCTGAAGTTGACTTGGTGGGGAGGGATAAAGTTGAGATTCTGGGAGTCTCAACTCAGCCTTGATCCCCTTCAGCTCATGAGAGAAGGGTGGAGGTGCAACAACCTAAGTCCCCCAGTGTTTTGATGCCTACCTCCCAGGTTGTTGAGCCCATCCCCACTACTGGGGTTCTTAGTGGTAAAGCCCCGATCTTCCTGTGTCCAATTGTCGTCTTCGTCGTCCGAGGGGCATGAATATTATTCTGGCAAGGAAGTCGACTTCGACGATGAACCTGCTGTTCCTGACACGAGCAAATTCTCGCTTATGTCAGAGGAAGAGATACAGGGGTACGTCCCTGCGATGGTTTTACTGACGGTAGAGATTGCCATTACGGAGGGTATTTCCTTTATCCTCCTTAATTGATTCTCCATCAAGTTGAGACAATATTTTAACTCTTCTTTTTAATTTTCTTCTACAGGGGTGGTAGCTGGTAGCGAAGCTACAACTTCTTCTCACATTGAGGAGATGACCCAGGGGCTGGCCCAGCAGGAGGGTCTCAAAGCTCCCGCTACTGGGATGCCTGATGAGAGTGCATCCACTGAAATCGAGGAACCCTCATCCCTAAGTGGCTTATTTAGAGATTTGCCGCCTTCATATCCTCGACCTGATGAGAGTGCATTGGATACTCTCCTTTTCATCATTATCACTAACATTAATGTTATGGTTTGCAGAGAACACTGGGGTAGCTCAAGTGGAGGATCCTACAGTAAGCATTGGCGCGGAAGATAGCATGGTTCAAACTTCGGCCGAGGAACCCAGTGCCATGGAGTTTGCTGTCACTTCTATTGCTGTGGAAGTTACTATAAAAATAATAATTCCGGAGGTGTTGGTGATGACCTCAGTGCCGGATAAGCCTGTTATCGGCCTCACCCCTGCACAAGTTGAATTGGTTCTCATCTCTCGTCCTATCATAGAAAGGGGATCCGAGAACGCATCAGTAGGGTTTGTCTCCAGCCACTGACAGCATAGAAGAATTAGCGCGTTAAATGGTGCAACAATTTTTTGCTTCCATGAAGTCTTATACAGACTTGGTCCTTTCTGGGGGTAGTTTCTTCGAGTTTGCCTGAATGCTTCTTGAGAATCAAATCGAGAATATCCATCACACTAGAAGCCCTTCATAGGCTAGGGCGTATCTGGTGCTGGTCGAATAGCTAGAGAGCTGCCTGAAGGAGCTAAACACCCTGGAGAAGGCAGGCTCGATCGACACTGAGTAGGCTCCTCGCCGCTCAGGAACACGAGCAAAAGGAGATAGAGGAGCAAATAGCTAAAGAAGCCCATCATGTCCAGCACTTCCAAGCCGACTACCAAATACTGGTTGGCGATTCAAAGGAATCCAAAGTCGTCATCCAAAGTGCAGAGCAAGTTATTACCACTGCTCGGGCTGCTATTGCTAGGGCGCGAGCTTTGATTGAAGCCAACGAACAAAAACTTGCTATTGTCAGAAAAAAGCTGGAAGAGCTGGAAACCGCAAAGACACAAGTTCAAGAAAATCTTGCTACTTATGCCTCTAGGTTGGAGTCTCTTCAGGGACAACTGGCTACGAAGATATTCTTATCAGAAGAAGAGTTACGGATTCAAGCTTTAGCGAAAGCTAAGAGGGCACGTTACTAGGAGATGCAACGCCTCTGAGAACGGATCATTCTTTGGCGGAGTAGGATTATTAGCTTTCTTCTCCTTTTTGTATCGCCCCATTTTTTCATAACAGTCCAATTATCAAATAAAGGAGTGTTCATATTACTTTTATCATTTTTGAATCAAATAGTAAAAGTTATCAAATTCTTGTCTCGTCTCTATCTTGTCTTTGAGAATTAGACGGTCTCTTTGTTTGTTTTGATGAACTCAGCTTTCATAGTCGCAACCCTTGACTATTTGTGGAATCGCAGTCCTTAGTCATTTTGATAGGGCACAGCCATGAATGATAAACTCAGGCTGCACTGAGTTCTTGATTGAAACGCGGCTCTCATTTGTAGTGGAGACGCGGACATGAGAAACGCGACTCCGAACTATTGATGGAGACATGGTTCTGGCTCATCAAGAAAGACGCGCAAATCTCAGCTATTTAGCAGGGACATGGATCTGGTTCAAGAGAGGCGTGACCCTGGCCCCTTGAGAGGACGCAGCTTTGAGATGCGGACCTGCATTCTTGATAAAGAGGATGCGGCCTTCAGTTTTATGAAAGGACGCGGATTCATAGACGCGGCCCTTGAGCCTGTGCAAGAACGCGGACTTCAGGACGCAGCCTTCAAGTCTTGTGAATGAACGCGAACTTCGGGAAGCAACTCCGAAGCGTCACATGTAATCCATCTTAAAGACCTCGTTGGATCCTTTAATGCCAAGTTGGCATTGACGGTTGAGGACTTGTGTCATTTGGTGTTTTCCAAAGTGACAATCCACGTGTCAGCTCCGTATTGGACTTGATGTCCGTGCAGACATTAAGGCTGATGGCTTTGATTTTTATGCCATTAATTATAAATCTTATGGCTTGCCTATAAATAGGCCTCAGCCTTTAACAGTCCTTTATCCAGACTATTTTTCTTTGTGAGCATGCGCTCTGAAGGACTTCATCTTGATTGTCTATTTTCCCTTAAAGGGCATGTGTTCTAATGAACAGTAAGAACTCAAAGCTTTCATGCTTTTCTTTGATCTTCTCTGAAGATTATCCCTGTCATGTGATTTCAAGATCAAAAAGCATTACTTTAAGTGCTTTTACAGCCGTGCCTTGATGAATGAAGCCCAACTTCCAGAGAATTCTTCCTTGGGTAGGAATTATTTGTCACCATGAAATACTCAGTCCCTATGAAATTCTATTTTTCCCATCCATTGAAGAGATTCTCTTTCTTGATCTCCTCTTGAAATCTGATTGATACGCCCGTGTTCAGTAGATGCGTCTTTCAGACTTCTTGATGAAATGCGAGCTTATTGACTTTAAAATCTAAGTCACATGTTCTTTGAACGTGAGTGTAATAAACTCTGTGTTTGAATCTTAAAATGCGAGTTTTGTATATGAGGCTCGCATTCGGTGTTCTTGACTTAGAGAATTTTAAGTCTGCTCTCTTGACATCTCTGGACGTGAATACGGTAGGCCCTGCGTCTTAGGTACGAGAGTGGTGAACTCTGCGTCTTGAAGTTACCTTAGTCAGTTTTTTTGTAGAACCTGCGTCAGCGTTCTTGACTTATGTCTCGCATCTCACATCTCAGATGCAAATCTAAGACCAGACTGCATTTGGATCCATATTCTCTGCTTCAGTTAACTCCGCATCTGGAGTTCATGACTTCAGTCTCAAGTTTATGCTATAGAGAAATTATTTTTATTCCTGACTTCGTAAAATTTTAACCTCGGGTTTTTGTTCCTTATAGGTTCTGGCAGCCTCAATTAGTCTTCCGCGTTTTTACTGGGCTCGTGGGAGAATATTTCGACTAGCCAACTTGTTCGGTTGGCGAAGGAAATCAAAGCTCTTGTTCATGGGCAAGCTGTTGGCCCAGAGGCCTTCCACTCTAGTTTTGATGATGATCAACTTATGTAGTTATAGTTTACTAATAATCTTGTGATATTTAGTTTCATATATTCAATCAAGATATTAGTAGGTGATTAGTTTCAACAAAGGTGTTTTGGAGCTTTCACATGGTGATTCAAGAGCTCAAGTGTCAAAGTTCATATCTAGCACTCTTTGGAGTCAAGCTCGGTGGATCACGTTTGAATCGAGGCGACTTGGAGACAGCGCTCTACAAGAAGACCTCAGTTTATTTTAGAATAGTTAGTTTAGATCCATTGTTAAAGATTAGATAGTGTGATATGCACAAATTCACAACACACACTTGTTTTAAGTTTCATGTTTATTGGTTTTGGTTTTCGGTTTAACCGGTCTTGGTTTTCATGAATAGAGTTGAATCAAAACAAGTTTACATGGTTTAATGTATATTAGATTTGATCTATATACATGTATGCTTCATATTCTTAAGAAGCTTATTTTGATAACCTATTTATGTATTTGGGTTTTGTATTTAAACAAAATTTATTTTTGGATTTAATGTCAAAAATATTGATATATATATATATACATATATATATATATATATATTATATATATATATATATATATATATATATATATATATCTTTCATGTATATTAGATTCTATCCATATACTATATGCTTCAAAGTTGTTTAAATATCATGTTTTTGTATTTACATGTGTTTTGGAAAAATCAGATTTCCGTTTCAAAAATCTAAGTTTTGGAAAATACAGAATTTGGTTTTCGACAAAATTTGTAAGTCACAAAAATGGTTCAAAATATTTGTAATATGGTTTCATTTTTACTCAGACATGTTTATATTTCAAAGATATAACAAGAACCTATTTTTGTAGAATTTTCAAGATTTTATGGGATTTATTTGACAATAAAAAAACCAGTTTTCAAGTCCTGTATTTTGCCCTGCCAGGCTCTGGCGGTCGACCGGACTAGTGGTTGACCGGACCAGTGGTCGATCGACCGGACCAGTCAACCGATGTGCACAAGACGTGTACAAAGGCCAGTATGTTTGGCCGGTCGACCGAGCGGTCGACCGACTGAAGTCAGCCCACTCTCGGGTTGGCCCGGTCAACCGGGCGGTCGACCGGCCAGAGAGCCGTTGCTCTCTGGTTCTGGGCACGGTCGACTGGGCGGTCGACCGAAGGGCTCAACGATCAAATTTTTGACTGTTGGCCGTTTGACCGGCCCGGTCGACCGGAAGGCCAATCTGGGCCTTTTTTGCTGCCAACGGGCAGATTTCAAATGGGGTATAAATATCCCCCCATTTGAGTTATTTCTTAACAACTTTTTTTTAAGAGCAAAAATTCCATCTTCTCTAGTATTTTATACAAGTTTTCAAAAGAGTTTTTAGAGCCAAAAGGATTCATCTTTATTTGTTTTAAAGGGTTGGAAAAATTAAAGAAAAATTGGATATTTGGGATATTGGTTTTGATCTTCATTTCAATCTTATTCTAGTTGTTTTCTCAAGTATTTTTCTTTGTGTTAATGTTTCCAAACTCTTTATTTTCCACACTTAATCTTATCTTGCTATCCTATCTATTAGGATCTTTGTTTTTGTGGGAAAAGAAGTTATTTGTGGTCTTTTGATCACCAAGTTGTAAACCCTCCTTATTTGTGACATCCCTCTTGTGTAGAGGTTGATTATTGGAGTGGTGGCTTTGTGCCCTATCCCTCTAGTAAGAGGTTGATTTGTGTTGGCTTTGTACGTAGCCTCTAAGTGTAGAGGTTGTGTTATATTTAAGAGAGGAGTTGTGTACTCCCGATTATTGTATTGCCTAAAATCCTCAGTGGAGGTTACCTGTGTGGGAAGTCCTGTGTGGACGAGTTAGTGGAAATCCTTCGGTGTGAAGGCAGGGACGTAGAGCTGTATGCTCAAACCTCGAAACATATCTTGGTGTTTGCGATTAATCCACTTTCTTTAACTCTCTCTTATATTGTACCTTGCAATGATTCATATTATCATATCATACTTATATGCTTCGTTGTGTTTGTTTGTGTGCCTCACTTGTGTTTAACCACGAGAGCTTCATATAACACCTCAACTCTTATTCAGAGGAATCAAGAGGAGTTAGTCCAGAGCACTTCGTCGGGAATTCGGCTACACTCGTTAGTTGCACTAAGTGTGTTGCAATTAGTTTTAAATTTTCGTATTATTGTTCATAGATTAGCCGTACACCTATTCACCCCCCTCTAGGTGTACTTTCACAAGCTTGGTTCATGGGAGACTATTTGGACCAGTCGGCCCGTTCGAGTACCTGGGGAATTAGAGCTCCTGCCCATGGGCGCGCTTAGTTCATGGGAGAATATTTTGACCAGCCAGCCCGTCTGAACACTGGAGAAGTCAAGGCTACTATCCATGGGCAAGGAGGATCCGCGCAGTTACTGATACCCATCAAGGCCATACTGGACATGACGTGCCAACCATGCCTCAGGTTCCTTATGATCATAGTGGCTATGGTGGTGGATATGGCGGCCTTGAAGGTCACAGGAAAGAGGATGTCACCAGTAAGGTCTCGGATCCTCCCTTTACCAATCTTATTCAAAAAAGTGACAGCGACGAAAAACTCATGCTCGTTGGATATCTTTTTGGTGGTGGAGATGCTCATTAAGTGAAGGATTACGGCCCACACCAGCTGGTCGGGTGGAATCAGAATGTTTCCCTGTATTTCGACCTAGAGAACACCATTGTTCTCAAGAAGAGAAGAAGTCGATCTCCTTTTCCTTGCCACAGTCAAGAAGACGAGCTTCATGTACCTTTAATGTTTTAAGGAATGTGTGCAACCTTTCACTAAGTAAAGGGACTTCTTTGTGCTCCTTTGTTGTAACACTCAAATCTTATTGTATAAGAGAGCGTCTTCTACCACTTTCATTTGTTTGAGTATCAATAAAAGTGATACTTTTTCTTGTCTTCTTATATGTCTTGACTTCCTCTTTGTATTCAAAATCAGACAAATAGAAGTGATTTTTTTAATTTGCTAGAAACGTGATATTTACTTAGCAAGCCTAAAAGGAATTCAAATTACTGTCAGAAGTGTGATATTAACTTGACAGAAGTGGGATAATTTTCATGGACATGCCAATCTATGGATGAGAATGCCAAGTGAAACTAGACCCATTGGGGATCTAGAAGAATCTTTACCGTCAGAGGTGTGATATTAACTTAACAGATTGAATCAGATCTTATCAGAGGTGTGGTATTAACTTGACAAGAATGTGAGCTCGAGGTGTGATGTTAACTTAGCTCCACAGGAGTTTCAGCTTCATTTGGGAAAACTGAAAACATCACTGTCATAGGTGTAATATTAAACTTGACAGTGAAGGTAATGCTAGAGGTGTAATGTTAAACTTAGCATTAGTCATCTCGACTTCGATATGGAAGTTCGAGGGAAAGTCATTGTCATAGGTATATTGTTGAACTTAATAATGAATCGGATGCTAGAGGTGTGATGTTAAACTTAGCATAGCTCATCTCAGTTCCGATACGGAAGCCTAAGGAAAAGTGACTACCAATGGTTTAATATTGAACTTGGAAGTAACTTAGTCACTGTTAGAGGTATGGTGTTAAACTTAATAGTAATTTGTCAGAAGTATAATATTAACATGATAGGAATTGATTTGCGATATGAGCAGTTTTGAGGGCTTGCCATTCTATCGATGAGAATTGGCAAGTGGAGTTTGGAATGTCAGAGGTGTTGTGTTAACTTGACAAGAATTGATTGCGATATGAGCAATTTTAAGGACTTGTCATTCTATGGATGACAATTGACAAGTGAAGTTTAGAATATCAGGGGTGTAGTGTTAACTCGACAAGAATTGATTTGCGATATGAGAAGTTTTGAGGACTTGTCATTCTATTGATGAGAATTAATAAGTGATGTTTGAAATGTCAGAAGTGTAGTGTTAACTTGATAAGAATTAATTTACCATATGAGCAGTTTTGAAGATTTGTCATTCTATTGATGATAATTGTCAAGTGAAGTTTAGAATGTCAGAATTATAGTGTTAACTTGACAAGAATTAATTTGCGATATAAGCAGTTTTGAGGACTTGTCATTCTATTGATGAGAATTGACAAGTAAAGTTTGGAATGTCAGAGGTGTAGTGTTAACTTGACAAGTATTGATTCGCGATATGAGCAGTTTTGAGGACTTGTCATTCTATTGATGAGAATTGACAAGTGAAGTTTGAACTCACTGGGGAGTGTTGATTTTCTATTATTAGAGGTGTGGTATTAAACTTATCAATGATTGTGTTTGTGGTCCTACTACTCTATGGAAGAGAGTTGGAAGGGGACTTTTGGTGGCAAAACAAAACGAATTATCAGAGGTGTATTATTAACTTGACTGAATCTACTGGAGCTCGGGGAATCTGGTTTGTCAGAGGTTTATTGTTAACGTGACAAGTCCCAGCTATTTCGTTTAGGAAATGAACCCAGATCTTTTTTGTGGCCTATCATCTATGAAAGAGAATTAGTAGGAGATTTTGGAGATGAGGATGGGACCAAGACCCTTAGGATTTTTAGCAAACCCTCAGCTATCAATAGATTTGGTATGCCTTTACCAACTACCATTTGAGTTGGGCTAGCCATGCTATTCCCTTCAGTATGATGAATTGTCGAAGACTTATGTTGGACTTAAAAGCTAACAATTTCCTTTATCCTTTGCCATTGGAGGCGTCGGATGTCCATAGGTACCCAAGAGAAGAATAACAAGGCTAAAACTGAAGTTTTGCATTGTTTCTTCTTCAATATTTACATCATGCATCATTATGTAACCGGTGCTCGATCGGCTCGACGCTGATCGATCGTGATATGATCCAGTAGAGAAAGGAAGGAGCTCTTCTTTGGTGTTCTCCCAAACACCTTGAATCTAGAATTTTGATCAGATGTGTAGTATTAACCTGATCAAGATAAAAATGCGATTAAGGATGGTATTTCTTTAAGAATCTGCCGTGGTGGCATCATGAGCGTATCACAGTCTGGGGTTATAAGATGGTATGCTCCATTTGAGTAGACTGACTCCACTACAAATGGCTCTTCCCATTTAGGTTGAAATTTCCCTTTTGTCTTATGCGTCATTACCATGGGTCTTCTGACAGCTAAGACGAGGTCATCTTTTTTGAAAGTCCGCTCCTTGACTTTCTTGTTGAAGACTCTGGTGATTCGAGCTTGATAGAGCTCGATTTGTTGTTGAGTTTGCAGGCGTTTATCATCCAAAGCCTCCAGCTCTTAGAGTGCAGTCGATGCTTCTCCTCATTTGTCATCTCTGCTGTCAAGGTGACGCGTAGAGATGAGATCTGAATTTTTAATGGGAGTACGACTTCACGCCCATATACCAAGGAGAATGGTGTAGCTTTCGTTAGGATTCGTACCATCTGCAATAGGCCCATAAGCATTCACCTAATTTGTCGTCCCATTCACGTTGGCTTTTCGAGACGAATTTCTTGAGAAGTTTTTCAATAATTTTGCTAAAAGCTTCTGCAAGGCCGTTAGCGGCTGGATAATATGTTGTTGAAGACACTCTTTGAATTCTAAACTTATTGCAAAACCTTTGAAAATCTTGGCTGACGAACTGGGGCCCATTATCATGAACAATCCATGGTGGCACACCAAAGAGGTAAATGATGTGATATTTAACGAATTTGATCACGTCAGATGCTTTTACCTCTCTTAAGGGAATCGCTTCAGCCCACTCAGAGAAGTAATCGGTTATAGCTAAAATGAATCGATGTCATTTGGATGAAGGTGGGCTGATAGGGCTAACGACATTCATTCCCCACATCTCAAATGGCCAGGTTAAAATTGTAGAGCAAAGATGCCCTAGAGCTTGGTGGATGACATCCCATGGACCTGACAGGCATAACATTGTTTGACGCAAGCAATGGCGTCGGGGATCATCTTGGGCCAGTAATATCCCAGTCTACGGAGTCGATCCCCAAGGTTTGGGCCAGGCTGATGAGCTCCACACATGCTGTCATGCGTTTCTTTGAGTATTTCATGTACCTCTTTCTGTGACAGGTAGCGGAGGAGGATCCCATCATGCGATCGACGATACAGTGTTCGCGTGATTGCATTGTAGTAGAATTTAGAGGCTTTCCTTCTAATGATAACCGCCTCTTTGGGGTCATCAAGTAGAATGTCGTACAGTGCGTAGTCGATGTATAGGAATCGCCAATCCCTGAGCTCTGATCCTGTTGAAGTCTCTAGAACTTCTTTGACTTGAAGATCTCCTGTCAGCTTTTGGTGGTCTTCCAAAGTGAATCTTGGACAAATACAAGTCATGGTGGTGACGAGTATTTTCTCTACTGCTCCAGCTGAAAGAGCCAATGATGCGGTGAGAGATGTCAGTGCATCTGCATGTGCATTTTGCTGGCGAGGTACATGGTCGATGTAAAAGTTTCTGAACCTCTCGGCCATGTAGATAGTTGTGTTGTAATAGAGTACTAAATCTTTATGCCCAACTTCGTACTCCCCGCGAACTTGGTTAACGATGAGCTTAGAGTCACCGTATGCTTCGAGATTTTTAACGTCAATCTCGGCGATTTGCATTCCGATCAAGAGAGCATTGTATTACGCTACATTATTGGAACATGGCTTAGTTAATGAGAATGCACGAGGGATTATGTAGTTCCATGGGGAGACAAGGACTACCCCTACTCCTGCTATGACATTCCCTCGTGGAACCATTCTTGATGAACCGTCGAAGAAGAGTTGCCACACCTGTCCTTTGAAAGACGTCTGAGTTAGACAAACTTCAGCGACCTTATCTAGGAGATCCTCATAAAGTTTGGTCGCTCTCAGATCTGGATGCTCAGCCAGGAAATCTTCCACTGCCTGTCCCTTCACGGCTTTTTGTGGTAGAAATTGCATCTCATATTGGGAGAGCAATATGGCCCATTTCGCCAATCAACCATTTAGTGACGATGATTTTGTCATAAGCAACCGTAAAAGATTGACTTTTGATACGACGTGTACGGTTTGATCCACCAAGTAATGTTGCATTTTCTGGACGGCGAGCACCAACGCCAAACATTCCTTTTCGATTGGGTTGTACTGATGTTCGGCTCCGATCATAGTTTTACTCAAATAGTAGATTGTCAGCTCGTGTCCCTGCTCATTATCCTGGTCTAACAAAGCTCCTAAGGAATGACCCATCGCTCGAACATATATCGAGAAAGGTTTTCCTGAAACTGGAGCTGTGACAGGTGGTAGCGTCAGGTATCGTTAGATTTCCTCGAACGCTTGTTGGCAGACGTCGTCCCAAACGAATGAGACACCCTCCTTCATTAATTTGGTGAAGGGTTGGCATCTTCCTGAGAGATTTGAGATAAACCTCTGGATGTACGCTAATCGCCCTTGCAACCATCTAAGCTCCCTGAGGTTCCTTGGTAGTTGTATCTGCTGAACAGTGCGGACTTTCTCTCGGTCAAGGTAGATTCCTTTGGATGTAATCACAAAACCCCAAGAATTTACCGCTGGCTACCACCAGGAACGTTTTGGTGATTCATCTTCAGCTAATGCGCCCGCATGATGTCAAATATCATCTTTGGATCTACTATGTGATCGCCCTTGGCACGGCTTTTCACTGCAATGTCATTGACGTAGCATTCCACTGTTTTCCGAATGTGCTCGTGGAAAATTGCATTCATTGCCCTCTATTATGTTGCTCCTGCATTCTTTAATCCGTAGGGCATGACAGTATAGCAATATACCCCCAATGGTATCCTGAAAGATGTGTACTTTTCATCATCAGGGTACATCTTGATTTGATTATACCCCAAGAATCCGTCCATGAAGGACATCCGTTCAAACTCACACGTGTTGTCGATCATGACATCCGTAATTGGGAGGGGGAATTCATCTTTCAGACAAGCCTCATTTCGATCGTGGAAATCAATACAAACTCGAATCTTCCCATTTTTCTTAGTAATGGGGACGATATTGGCTACCCACTCAGGGTGTTGTTCTCCCATGATGACCAGAATCTTTGAACTTTTTAACTTCTGACTGGATTGCTTCCATTATTTTTGGACGGAACCGTCCCTGCTGTTGTTTAACTGGTTTCATATCCAGATTGATGTTGAGGCGATGCATAGCTACTCGAGGATCAAGCCCAGGCATGTCCCAGTAATTCCAATCGAAGACATCTATATACTCCCGCACAAGAGGTATTAGATCTTTCTTCTCGGAGGGTGACAGGCTTTCTCTTATAAAGATGGGCTTACGATTAGCCTCATCTCCCAGATTGATCTGGGTGACCTTATCCACTGTGGGTGGCCCACATTGTTCAAAACGGATATCCCAGAGAGTATTTAGGTGTTTGATCCAAGGATATGTATCTGACTGGATCATTTTTTCATCTCCGTCTTCCAGGTGGCTTGTTGAAACCATGTTTACTGGAAGCTCTCTGAAGATGTTGCCGACACTGACATCTAACTCCCATGATGATGTGCCTGACAAGGATTATGGTATAATGACCCTTCAGAGTCAGAGGCCGATGAGATCGGAGTTGACATATAGCCTAACCTCCTGCGAGTTCAATGGTAATAATCAAGGGTCTTCCCTTTTGGAACGACAGATCAAAGCAGTGTTCTTCCTTTACCGAAGTTCAATCCAGGAGCCCTTGTTAGGTCGTACCCCATGTTCTCCATCATTCTAAGTACATTTGGCTCATAATGAGAGAATTGCGGGGATTCATCATCGCTTTCAGAGCTTTCGTGAGTCATTGATTTGGACTCGACTCTTCCAAAAAGGATTGGTCTTTAGCCTTGGCGTCTTGCTGGGACCGTGAATAATGACCCTTGCGCATCACTAACACCTTAATATGCTATGAGGAATGATCTCATCGGTACATGCAATGATGTCAGAGCATCTATTTCCAACCAGGGGTCATCATCTACATCGGTACTAGTGTCCGATGGCACGGAATCAGAAGCTAACACAGAAAAGTAAGCCAAATCTAACTCTTCATTAATATACCACTCGCCTACATCATTGGCGAGATTATTGACATCGAGCTTATTAAGACTCGTTACAGTGGGTTCAGCTCCCAAGATATTCTTCCTCTGCCTCTGGCTCAATGTCAGCTTCGTTACTAGAGTCTGATTTGGCTACAGATTCTCAATCATCTCCAGAGAGTCCTAATACAGGAGGGAGTCTATGAAACAATTCTCTACCCCTTTGAACAGATGCCTTTCGGCAATCAACATTCAGACTTTGCCACTTCCGTTGATATATTTCATGACTTGATGGAGAGTGGAGGGGACGATGGAGTTACGATGAATCCATGGTCGTCCGAGCAGCAAATTGTATGAAGTGTCGGCGTCGATCACACAGCACGTCACTTTAGATCTCTGGTCCCCAATCTGACATTTAAGTTTGATTTTCCCCATTGGGCGCGTACCATGGGTGTTGAAACCATAAATAGTAGTTTGGGTGGCGCTCAATTGGTGGGTGGGGATCCCTAAGTGCTACATGACCCGGCGAGGCATAATACTCAACATGGATCGTGGATCTACCTGAATGCGGCTCACTTCAGATGATCCAATATACCCTATGAAGTACAGGGACCTATCATGTTTCCCCTTGACCTGTATATCATCTGGTATGAAGGTAATACAGGGGGTATTTTGAGAGGTATGCAGGCAGTCTTCTTTATTTTTCTCCTATGGTCCAATCGGGATCATGGCCTGATCGGAGAAAACCGCGCACAAAAAGTGTATGTTTTGAAGTTAAGATTTACATGTGTGCTTTGGCTTCCTCGATACTTCTGTTATAGCATAGAGGCTAAAACGAGTCGAATCTATAAGGACGGGAGGCGATAGAAGCTTTACCGGTTGATTCACGTGTTGTTATAAAGTTCTTCAAAGTTTTAAAGAATGAAAAGAAAAGAAACAAAGAATGAAAAAGAGAAGTACGGTGAAGCACAAAGAAGTGGGAAACAAAGAAAAGAATGGTTTTTATAGTTTTGTTTTTATATCTAAAATAAAGTGAAAAAGAAAGAAGACTCACGGCTACTAACTACTAATGACTCCACCAACACGCTAACCTCTTAGTGATAGTTGCTTCATATGTATCATTGGCAATCACTAGTGTAGGCTGTCTAAAAATCACCAAGACAAGCCACCAAAACGCAGAGATCCAAGATCCAGGCGCAAGGCTAAATGTGACAATCAAGACGCGAAAGTCCAAACCCGCGTCTCAGCATCAAGGCGCGTTGGCTCAACGCCCGCGTCTCAGCATCAAGGCGCGTTGGCTCAACGCCCGCGTCTCAGCAACAAGGTGCCCGCACCTTGGTTGCAACCACCCCGATTATGGCGCCATCCACCGCCCATGTAGCGGGGAAGTTGGCCCTCATCGTGGAGCACTTTTAGGGGGCACGATCACCCCCTAAAAACCCTATAAATAGCCCCGTCACTATTGAAGAGGGGTCGGATTGGGCGATAAAAAAAAAGGAGAGATCATCAACAGAGAGAGAGCTCGACTCTTCAAGCCAGCTTGCTGCGTACAAGTTGCTCTTCGCCTACCTTCTCTTTAGAGTTTTGGTGGACGGGGCTGAGTTACTCCCTCTACCTGCCAAGGAGAAGATTCCTCGACGGTACTGACGGTCATCCGGTCAACGGAGAACAAGATTCACTCTCCACCGCCACACGAAGAACCCAGCACTAAACAAAGGGGGAATTCAAGATTCAATATTCTCCCTCCCTTGTAACCGGAAGATTAGCCTGTTGTAATTTTTCGTCTGATTCAAGGAAAGTTGCTCCAGTCCGCTTTTACAGTTTTGCGCGTCCAACAAGAGATGGCGACTCCGCTGGGGAGCACGTTTGTCACTGACGAACAAGCCGTGGCGCAGGATGATCTCCTCCGTAGGGGAAAATGGTCGAGACACTTGTTGTGGAGTTCGACCAGGCGAAGTATGAAGAGTTTCTCTCTTCTGGCTCCAAGAGCCCAAAGACCCGCGTCTGTCGCAGGGTCTCGGCGGGGAATGGCCCCGAAGCCCGACCTGAAGCTCTCTTGGGCGCCGCTGCTGTTGCCCACTGTGCCCAGCAAAGTTCACGCGTCAACGCCTCTCAGAAGGCCCGCGCGATCCCAAGCACAGTTGCTGTTGCGACCAACTCCGGCGCACAGAAAACCCGTGTCAACGTCTCTCAGGAGACCCGCGTGGTTAAACTCCCTGGTGCCCAGCATCAGGATATTGTTGGTTTCTCTCCACCTCCTCGACGCAATCGAAACGCTGAGCGTCGACAGAGGAGACGTGCGCGTCAGCTGCAAGTTGGAACCGTTGGTTGTCCAACTGAAGCTGGACGCGACGTACAGTCTCGCGCCTTGCCCGCGTCACGTCCAGTACGTGAAATCCGCGTTTGGCGGCCCAAGCGCGCAACTCCTCAAGTTGAGTCCTCTGAGGACCAACTTACCAAACGCCAGAATAAAGCTTCTACGTCTCGTCAAACGCAAGAAGCACGCGCCCAGAGACGAGGCGCCCTGCAGCCCACTCTCTCTCGCGCGCCTCTACCTGGACGCACCAAACAGCAACGCGAGACCCGCGTCTCATCTCAACAGAGACGCCGGACGCGCGTCCCACAGCCGAGACGCGGAAACCGCGTCTCTGAAGTCTGCGTCCAGACTGCACAGCACATGGATGCCTCCCGTCTTCGACGTTGCGAGGCTAATCTTTTCAATCCCCCTCCTATGGATTTGAGGGATTACTTGACGAAGAAAAGAAGTGCCAATCAGGTCACTTCATCATGCTGCTGCCAACGGCTCATCTCCATGCTCTCAGAGTGCCGTTGCGAATCAGGCGTACACCAGCAGTCTTTGGTCAGACAGCTGACCCTGATTCCTCCGTCAGCTAAAAGAAGACGCTCCCACAGAAGGAGAACCTTCTCTGACATTGAGTACCCCGAGCTCACTGCAAATATGACAAGCAAGAGCAAGGGAAAACAAATTGCAGTCGGCTCAGATGACTCCGAGTCTGACTCTGAACCGGAAGGAGTGTATCGACACACTCGTACCCGGACGGGGGCCATTCCCCCAATTGACTATAATGCCTTAGCCCACGGCGTTAGAGTGAATGATTCTCATTCTGCCGTAGCGGAATCAAGGGCTTCGAACTCTTTCGTCGAGAAGGAGACCTCTGCCTACATGACAGGCACTCCTGAGGAGACGGCAAGACGTATAGAGCAGGTCCAGAAAGCACAAATGGACATGATTATTTCTCAGCAAGCATCGATTGACTCCCTCAAGCAGGCGATTGCACAACTGCTGGAAGACAGGAGGAAATCTCCTCCTAGGAGGTCAAAGGGCAAAGGGAGAAAGGGAGGAAGCTCATCTTTCGAACCTTCTGAAGAGAGGCAGCAATCTACCTCCAGTTCGTCCAAACCCTCGTCGCAAGTAAAAGGCGATCAAGACCCAGAGAAGGCTCATGCTAAAAGGATGAGTCAATTGGAGGAACGCCTCAATGCCCTTGCCAGTCGCAAAGACCTCCAAGAAGCTGGAGTGGTCCGGCCCTATCCAGCTGAGTGGGATCTAGTCCCGTACCCTCCTAAGTTCAAGGCTCCAACCCTCCAAGCCTTCGATGGGAAGGGGTCCCCTAATCAGCACATCTACTACTTCAAAGCCCAAACTGGGAATGTAGTAGATAATGACGCCATCCTGGCGCGACTATTCATCGGCACCCTGAAAGGGTTGGCCTTTGAGTGGTTCATGAAACTCCCGGAAGGTTCTATCAAGAACTGGGGCGACTTGGAGAAGCTGTTCTTAACACGCTTCTTCGAAGATGACTCCGAGGTCACAATGCCCACCCTGTTAGCTACGAGACAGCGAAAGGGAGAGTCCGTCAAATCTTTCGTGGAAAGATTTCGGAACGTGGCACTCCGGTGTCCAAGCGGTATGACCCAGGCCACCCTGGTGGAAACGTGCCGCCACAAACCTCCAAACCTCACTCCTTACTCAAATAGGAGTTGCTGAAAGCCGCACCTGGAGACAATTAGTCCAACAAGGTGAACAGGCTGAGGAGATTGTTGCCCGCGTCAGGGCAGAAGAAGGCAAGCCTAGGCCGGAAAGGTCAACTAGGCGAGCGCCAGACACCTCCCTCCAGACAAAGCGGAAGGATAATTGGCGACGGAGACCAAATCTACCACCAAACCTCAACCAGCCAAGGCGAGTGGCTCTTCAAGCCAACCCCGCGCCAACAAGCAGTATTTCTTCAAGGAGGAACATGTCGATTCGCTCTTCAAGCTACTCAACAAGAGCAACCGACTGAAGCTCCCTGAAATTAGGCGCCCGGAAGAAGTCGGCAAGACCGACAATCCCAACTACTGCATGTACCACAGGATGTTGGGACATCCTACCAAAAGCTGCTACGTCTTCAAGGACATCCTTCAGGCTCTGATTGATGCGGAGGTGCTAAAGCTCTGACCAGAGCAGAAGAAGGTCACGGCTAATGTGACGTCAGTTCTCCAGTTCGGGAGACAACCTCCAACACCTGCGGGGGTAACTCCTATTCCAAAGGGAGAATTAAGAGTGGTCAACACAGACCCTCACCAGCAGCAGGAGAAGGGCTTGGTACCCGTCCCTACGCCTCAAGGGGAAATTATGTGGGTCCACCCTGACCTAGTGGACAGCCAGCAGTGGACTACTGTAACCAACAGGAAGTCCAAAGGCAAGGCAAAAGCTTCGGCCTGCCATGTGGTATGTGCTTCCTCCCGAGAAGCAGAGGATGATGTTCCCTCACTGACTGATTCAGAAGAGGAAACAATAGTCTTGGCCGCAGAGCCCAACCAACCAATGACGGGGACTCGTTCAGGACAGTCCTACTTGAAGCAGTACGGCGAAGTGGCGGCAAACCCTCCACAACCGGCTGCAGAGCCAACTAGGCCCTCCACGAAGCCACCAGTGGAGAAACAAAAAGAGACTCGATTCTCTCGAGCTCTTCAAAAGGGTATAGCGGAAGGATCCACAACGCCTTACCGCTTTGATGTCTTGGCTCAATTGGCCAACATCCCGGTGCGGATCACCCTGTATGAGCTTCTAAGACTATCAAAGTCGACCAGGGAGGCTCTACAAGAAGCTCTGGCAAATGCTGAGGTCTTTATGACCCAGGTGCCAAAGGAGGAAGATGTAGAGAATTGTCTCCACACCTCCCAGAATGCTCCCTGCATTACCTTCACGACAGATGATATGCAGGTTAAAGGGAAGCATGATCGACCCCTGTACTTCACAGATTATATCGGATCATCTGAGGTGAACCGCATTCAGGTAGATCCAGGGTCCGCATTGAGCATCATGCCCCGCCGAGTCATGCAACACCTCGGCATCCCTACCCACCGTCTGAGCCCTACACAGACGACCATCTACGGGTTCAATGCCAACGGCACCCGTTCGATGGGGAAGATCAAGCTCAAGTGCCAGATTGGGAGCCTCAAGTCGGAGGTGACGTGCTACGTTATCGACGCCGACACTTCCTACAATCTGCTGCTGGGACGACCATGGATTCACCGCAACTCCATCGTTCCCTCCACTCTTCACCAAGTCATGAAATACATTGACGCGAGTGGGAAGGTGCAAACGTTGGTTGCCGAAAGGTATCCGTTTAAGGGGGTCGAAAATTATTTCACGGACTCCCTCCTATATCAGGATCCGGTGGACGAAACCCCGCAACTGGAAGTGCCAGACTCTGGTAATGAGGCTGACACTGAGCCCGAGCAAGAAGAGTACCTGTGGAAGTTGGAACCACTTGTAAAGAGCACTAATAAGCTCGATGTTGATAATACCACCGACGATGCAGGCGGTTGGTATATTAATGAGAATTTAGACTTTGAGTATTTTTCTGCGTGTGCATCCGATTCAATCCCGTCGGATACTAGTACGACGTAGACGATGATATCTGGTCGGCGATGGATGCTTTGACATCATTGCATGTACCAGTAAAATCATCTTTCGGGACATACCAGGATAATGGTGATGCGCAGGAATCTATATTCATAGTTCCGACAAGACGAAAAGGCCAAAAACCAATCCTTTTTGGGCGAATGACGACTGAACCAACGCCCGCGCGAAGAATCAGAAAGTGAGGAGGAATCCCCTCAGCTCAGTCATTATGAACCAAAAGCGCTCAAAATGATGAAATGCATGGGGTATGATCTAACCAACAGACCCGGGTTGAACTTCGGCAAAGGAAGGAGAACGCTACTTCGATCCTTTGTGCCGAAAGGGAAGGCCCCCGATTATTATCATCGGACGCGCCGGGGGTTGGGCTATGTATCAACTCCGGTCCCATCAGCCTCCGATTCTCAAGAATCGTCAAGCAACGATTACTCTTCAGACACATCATCTGGGAGTCAGATGTCAGTGTCGGCAACATCTTCAAGGAACTTTCAGTGAACATGGTTTCGACAAGCCGCCTGGAAGATGAAAATGAAGAAATGATCCAATCTGATACAGATCCATGGATCAAACATTTAAATGCTCTTTGGGATACCCACTTTGAACAGCGTGAGCCACCCACAGAAGACAAGGTTGTTCAGATCAATCTAGGAGATGAGGCTAACCCTAAGCCCATCTTCATAAGTGACAGCCTGTCACCATCGGAGAAGAAGGATTTAATATCTCTTGTACAAGAGTATATAGACGTCTTCGCCTGGAATTATGAGGACATGCCAGGACTTGATCCTTAAGTGGCCATGCACCGCCTCAACATCAATTCGGACGTAAAGCCTGTCAAACAACAACAGCGACGGTTTCGCCCAGAAATAATGGAGGCAATTCAATCAGAAGTCAGAAAACTTATTGATTCTGGCTTCATCAGGGAAGAACAACATCCCGACTGGGTAGCCAACATCGTCCCCGTTTCCAAGAAGAACGGGAAGATCAGGATCTGCATCGACTTCCGCGATCTAAACGAGGCCTGCCCCAAGGACGAATTCCCATTGCCGATCACAGATGTCATGATTGACAATACTTGTGGATTCGAACGAATGTCCTTCATGGACGGATTCTCAGGATACAATCAAATCAAAATGTATCCTGACGACGAAAAGCACACCTCCTTCAGGACACCCCTAGGAGTGTATTGCTACACCGTCATGCCCTTCGGACTGAAGAATGCAGGGGCAACCTATCAAAGGGCCATGAATGCCATTTTCCATCAGCAAATACGCAAAACGGTGGAATGTTATGTTGATGACATTGCGGTGAAAAGTCGTATTAAAGGAGATCACATAGCTGATCTGAAGGTGGTCTTCGACATCATGCGGGCTCATCAATTGAAGATGAATCCCACCAAGTCCTTCCTGGGGGTAGCCAGTGGCAAATTCCTAGGATTTGTTGTGACTTCCACAGGAATCCATTTGGACCGGAAAAAAATCCGCGCTATCCAGGAGATGCAACCCCGAGAAACCTAAAGGAACTCAGGGGTTACAGGGTCGATTGGCGTACATCCGCAGGTTCATCTCAAACCTCTCCGGAAGATGCCAACCCTTCGCTAAGCTGATGAAGAAGGGTGTCTCATTCATTTGGGATGACGCTTGCCAAAAGCGTTCGAGGAAATCAAGCAATATCTCACCCAACCACCAGTCCTTGCAGCTCCAGTATCCGGAAAGCCGTTTCTGGTGTACGTCCGAGCGATGGATCATTCTTTGGGAGCTCTACTAGCTCAGAATGACGATCAGGGACGTGAGCAAGCAATCTACTATCTAAGTAGAACAATGATCGGAGCCGAACATCGGTATAACCCGATCGAGAAGGAATGTTTGGCACTGGTGTTCGCTATCCAAAAAATGCGACACTATCTGGTAGGCCAAACTATAAATGTCATATCAAAAGTCAACCCTCTGAGGTTACTTATGACTAAACCTTCATCGCTAAATGGCCGACTGGCAAAATGGGCCATATTACTCTCCCAGTATGATATGCACTTTCTGCCGCAGAAAGCCATAAAGGGACAAGCGGTCGCAGACTTCCTAGCTGAACACCCAGATCCGAGGGCAGCCAAAGTCTACGAGGATCTCCCAGACGAAGTGGCTGAAGTCTACCTGACTCAGACATCGTTCGAAAGTCAAGTGTGGCAACTTTTCTTCGACGGTGCATCAAGGACAAGCCCCAAGGGACACGTAGTGGCGGGGGTAGGAGTAGTACTTGTCTCCCCACAAAATTATGTGATCCCCCGAGCTGTCTCGCTAACAGAGCCTTGTTCCAACAATGTGGCGGAGTACAATGCTCTATTAATCGGGATGCAGCTCGCCGATGAGATTGGCATTAAAAATCTCGAGGCATACGGTGACTCTAAACTCATCGTCAGCCAAATTCGCGGGGAGTACGAAGTCAGACATGAAGACTTGGTACCCTATTACAATGCAACTATCCGCATGGCCGAGAGATTTACAAGCTTCTACATCGACCATGTACCGCGCAGGCAAAATGCGCACGCAGATGCACTCGCATCCCTGGCTGCCTCCTTAGCTCTTCCAGCTGGAGCAATGGAGAAGATATTCGTCTACAGCCACGACCTGTATTGCCCGAGAAATGCTCTCGTGGATTATCAGGAGTCAACGGGAGGTCGTCACCGCGAAGAAGCACTTGAAGCGTCAACCGGTCCAGAACTTAAAGACTGGCGATTCCCCTACATCGACTATGTCTTGTACGGCATCCTGCCTGAGGACGCCAAAGAGGCGACTGCCATTCGAAGGAAAGCCCCTAAGTTTTACTATAATGCGATTACACGAACATTGTATCGTCGATCGCATGACGGGATCTTACTCCGTGCCTCTCACCAAAGGAGGCCCAGGAGGTATTGAAAGAGGCCCACGACGGTACATGCGGAGCCCATCAACCTGGCCCAAAATTGGCACATCGACTCCAAAGGTTGGGTTACTATTGGCCCAAGATGGTTGCCGACGCCGTCGCCTATGCCAAAAGATGTCACGCTTGCCAAATACATGGAGATTTTATCCATCAAGCACCAGGGTACCTCCACTCTACGACCTCTACATGGCCATTTGAGATGTGGGGGATGGATGTGTTGGTCCTATCAGCCCACCATCAACAAAGGGACATCGGTTCATTCTAGCAATAACTGATTACTTTTCCAAATGGGCCGAAGCCATTCCTTTGAAGGAGGTGAAATCGTCGAACGTGATCAAGTTCGTGAAACATCACGTTATTTACCGTTTCGGCGTACCTCGGCGAATTGTCCATGACAATGGACCCCAGTTCATCAGCCAGGCATTCCAGAGATTCTGCGCTAAGTTCAGAGTCCAGAGTGTGTCTTCAACGGCATACTATCCTGCCGCTAATGGCCTCGCAGAAGCTTTCAACAAGACCATTGGCAAGCTTCTCAAAAAGTTCGTCTCGAAGAGTCAACGCGACTGGGACGACAAGCTAGGCGAATGCTTATGGGCCTATCGCACAACAGTGCGAACCCCGACTAAAGCCACGCCGTTTTCCTTGGTATACGGATGTGAGGCCGTGCTTCCCCTGGAAATCCAAATTCCATCTCTACGCGTCGCCTTGACAGCGGAGATGATGACAGAGGAGAAGCATCGACAACGACTCCAGGAACTGGAGGCCTTAGACGACAAGCGTCTGCAAGCCCAACAGCAAATCGAGCTCTACCAAGCTCGAATCACCAGAGCCTTCAACAAGAAAGTTAAAGTACGAACTTTTAAGAAAGGCGATCTTGTCTTAGCCGTCAGAAGACCCATGGTGATGACGCACAAGACAAAAGGAAAATTCCAACCCAAATGGGAAGGACCATTTGTAGTAGAGTCAGTCTACTCAAATGGGTCATATCGCCTCATAACTTCAAATGGCGATACACTCATGATGCCGATCAATGGCAGGTTCCTAAAGAAATACTATCCTTAGATGGTATTCTTCTGCTGATCAAGTTAAAAGTACACCTCTGATCAAAATAAGAGGAGCTTCTTCATTGATATCCAACGCCTCCGACGGCTAAGGATAGAGGAAAATGTTGGCTTTTAAACCCAACATAAGTCTTTACAACTCATCATGCTGAGGGGAATAGCATGGCTAGCCCGACTCAAACGGTAGTTGGTAAAGGCACCTCAAACCCGTTGACAGCTGAGGATTTGCTAAAAATCCTAAGGGACACGTTCCCATTTGATCCGACGCCCCCGACGGCTAAGGATAGAGGAAAATGTTGGCTTTTAAGCCCAACATAAGTCTTCGACAACTCATCATGCTGAGGGGAATAGCATGGCTAACCCAACTCAAACGGTAGTTGGTAAGGCACCTCAAATCTGTTGATAGCTGGGGGTTTGCTAAAAATCCTAAGTGGACTTGATTCCACTCTTTCCTCCAAAATCCCTTACCAATTCTCATCCACAGAATGGTAGGACCACAAAAAAAATGAGCTAACAATCGTTGCCAAGTTAACACCATACCTCTGGTAATGAAATACCCCTTGTAGAGTACAAATCTTGCTTGTCAACTCTACACTTTGCCAGTTAACACTACACCTCTGGCACTTCGAATCTCACTTGTCAATTCTCATCCATAGAATGACAGGTCCTCAAACTGTTTTCGGCTCAAGCCAATTCTTGTCAAGTTAATATCACACCTCTAACAAAACTACTGTTTAAGTTAACATTATACCTCTAAGCAGTACGTCAAGTTTCTGCCAGGTTTAATATTACACCTATGACAGTCACTTTTCTTCAGTCTTCCACATCGAAGCTGAAATGAATGATGCCAAGTTAACACTACACCTCTAGCATCTGAGTCATCGCTAAGTTCAACAATACACCTATGGCCATGACCTTTCCTCGACTTCCTTGTCCAAGTCGAGATGACCAATGCTAAGTTCAACATTACACCTCTAGCATTACCTCACTGTCAAGTTAAACATTACACCTATGACAGTGACACTTCTGAGTTAAGTTAATATCACACTTCTGACTCATATCCTTGTCAAGTTAACATTACACTTCTGACAAGACCACTTTCAACCCGTTAAGTTAATATCACACCTCTAATGGTAACAAACCTTCCTAGACTCTCCACGAGTCTAATCTCACTTGTTATTCTCTTTAATAGAATAACAGGTCCACCTAAAAACACTGTTAGGTTAATATTACACCAATTAACAGTGTTTTCATCAAATCCCAGCTGAACTCGATTAAGTTAACTCTAAACCTCTGATCAGAGCTTACCCTCCCTGGGGGTACCAATTCTACTTGTCACTTTCTCTTATAAAGTGGCAGGCCCACCAAGATTATTTCATCTCTGTCAAGTTAATATTACACCTCTGACAGTACTGTGGAGTTCCTGAAATAGGATCTCTTCCTCCACAAAGTTTGACTTATTAAAGTTACCATCATAATTTTAACAAAGTCAAAGATTCTTTGCTTCTACGAGTCTAAGACAAAAAGTTCAAGACAAGGAAAGAGGCAAAAAGAAAAGTGTCGCTTTTATTTATTTCCAAACATATGAAAGTGATACAAAACGCTCTCTTATACAATAAGATGGAGTGTTACAGTAAAAACGCTCTCTTATACAATAAGATTGAGTGTTACAATTAAGGAGTACAAAGAAGTCCCTCTCTCTCTCTCTTAGAGGTTGCACTCACTCCTTATAAGTCGCGTCTGATTCCAAGTGCGTGATGTTTTGTGGCTACAATAGAAGCTGGTTACACCACGATGCATGATGTAAACATCGAAAGCGCCCTAGCTGACTAAGCTAAGAGCAATGGTGTTCTTGAGGTCTGGTGGCAACAGAAAGTCCTGCAACCCTTCGTTATGAACATCTCTTCCCCCAGCAGGCCATCCAATGGACATAGACTGTCCTTGATGTGACTTCTGGAGTGGGAGAGGAAGAGGATCTTGTCCGCCACCACAACCGCCGGAGCCCTCATCGCCGTCATGCATAGCCTGACCATCTCTTGCCAGCAGGCATGAATGGTGAAGCAGATCAGAAGAGACCTTGGCGAGGGTTGGGTCCTCGTCAGAGATGTAATATACTCTCTTATAGGTGACGAGGACCATAATATACTCTCTTATAGGTGAACATCGAACAAGTTCGCCGGCCAAAGCATCCTTCCAGGGGCCAGCAAACCAGCAAGTCTACCTGCAAGGAATGAAACAAAGGAATCAGAACAATCTGCAACTTAGTATGTTTCAACAGAGAAAAACTAAGTCGCAAATACAGACTGCAGACGCGGGAATGATCCACGCAGTCAGCCAAGCAGACGCGGGAATGATCCACGCAGTCGGCCAAGCAGACGCGGAATGACCCACGCGGTGAGCCAAACTGCTGCGTCAGCAGAGACAAACGCGAATCAAAACGCGGTCTCATTCTGCGCCCAAGTCGAAAGCACAGACGCCTAAAAGGCACAGACGCCGAAAGTTGCCATCTTCTTGTTGAGTGAACAAGAGTTGCAAGGCTCGGTCTGAAACCTTTTTTGAATTCGTCTAAGGCAGTAGCCATAAAACGCGCCAAGACAGTGGCTTTGAAACGCAAACTTTGTGAACAAAACCGGCGCCAAGTGACAAGGATTTCAGCACTTGCGTCCAGAGAGGAAGTTGGCGGCGCAAATTCCAGAAGGAATGCACCACTCATACTTCATGGGAAAAGTCCAGATAATGATGATGCCAAAGTACAGGCCATGGTAGATTAAAATATCATGGCTAATCGGGACGGCGTACCAACAGAGGCCTCTACCAAGAGTTGGGCTCTCTGCGTCCAAACGCGGACATGAAAGGCGATCAAAGAGACGCTTACGTTTGAAGAGACCAAACAGAAGCATGAAAGCTCTGGGTCATCTTCATCCACAGAGGCACCTTCATCCATGGAGGCAAGCCCCTGATAGGGTTCTTGAAGAGAGAAGGCAGAGTCCCTTAGAGTACTCTTTCTCAAACAGAGCACAGTCTGAGCAGCCGCTGTTAGAAGAAGAGGGTTAGCCCTATTTATAGGCAGACCCTAACAACTGCTATTAATGGTACATCAATCAGAACCGTCGCGCACGACTGTCAAAGCCTAATGGAGGACTGACGCGTGGAGCGTCGCTTTGGGAACCGTCGCAAACACCGGTTTCCAACCGCCAGCGCCGGTTTTTGCATTAAAGAGCGTTAAAACGCCAAGTCTAATGAAAAATGACGCGTGGACAACCGCCTTGGAAAACAACGGATGACCCGGTTTCCCAAACGTCGGTGAAGACATGACGTCCAATCGTCAGTGAAGACTTGACGGTCAAAGATCTCACAAAATCTTTAAGTCAGGCTGCATCAAACGCAGATAGCAAAGTCGCGTCCGGCTGCATTAAACGCAGATGGGAAAGCCGCGTCTAAGAATCCGCGTCACCGTTCTCAAATTAAAAGGCATTCACCCGCGCTTTAAAGGAGCGTCCACGTGACTCAAAATCGCGTCCTTTCAGCAAACAATGCTGCGTCCCTCGTGTCTGCCCTATCTGCGTCTTACTCAGCAAGACAAATTCGAGGTTCACTCTGTGATTGACGCTGCGTCTCATCAAAAGGACTTAGTGAAATCTAAGTTCCTATGGAATGATGACCGCGTCTCACCCTACCGCGTCTCATCAAAAGGACTTAGTGAAATCTAAGTTCCTATGGAATGATGACCGCATCTCTCCCTATAGATTGACGCTGCGTCTCATCAAAAGAACTTGGTTCTGCCCAAGTTCTTCTGAACTGATACCCGCGTCTCCCTGTAAACAGAGGCCGCGAGTCGATGCTGCGTTTCATTGAAAGAACTTAGTCTTATCTAAGTTCAGTATTCACAGCCAGTGATCAAGAAGTTGGATTCATCCACAGCTAAGCAAAGAAGATGGAACAAAAAAAATGTCCTTGTTATATCAAAAGTGGATACAAACACTCTGATAAATAGAGTGTTCTTTTCTTTACAAAAAAAAAAAGAAAAGAAGGCTAAATGTCCTGGTTCGCCAAGGAACGGATTTGCTCCCTGAGATGATGCATCTTGATCTGACGTGCCTTCTCAGCCTCCATCAGGGCTTGGACCCGCAGCTCCTCTTCAGATAGGAAGGGTTTTGCAGCCAGCTGCGCTCGCAGAGATTCCACCCTGGAAGAATGCAGAGACAGACTCTCTTCAGCTCGCGCCTTAGCCGCCTGTTGCTCCGCAAGCTCCTCTTTGATGGTAACAAGCTTCTTCTCATTGATCGCAAGCACAGCTTCTGCCTTGGCAATGGTGTCCCGAGCCTTGGCAATGGTGTCCCGAGCACTGATGATGACGTGTTCCGTGCTCTGTATGACAATCTCGGATTCTCTTGAATCGTCAGTTAGTTTCTGGCATTCAGCCTGGGAATATTCGAGGCTGCGGATCTCTGCATCTATTTGTGCCTCTGCCTCCTGTCGCTCTTGTTCTTGAACAGCTAAGAGCCGGGTTAGGGTGGCCTGGGCCTCACTAGAAGAGCTGGCATTCTCCAAAGACTTCAGCTCGTGCAGGTCGTCTCCCAGTTGCTCCCCACACCCGCAGACACGCCTGGGCAAGTGAGGGGCCTCCGGTTAATTCGACGTTCTCGGCCAGATTTCTGAGAAGCGTCGCGGGCAAAATTGAAGGAGCTGCTTCCACGTAAGATGAGATCAATACATGATCCCATCGAAGCAAAGAATTGTTGCACCATCTGGCGTGCCAGTTCCCCATATCGTCACCACCTGGGAAGCTTCCCGCCCCCTTTTCTGTCACGGGATAAGGCGGATCTTCTCGCACAAGAGTTGTGCTGACCACCATACGGCTAGAGCAGAAGTAGCCTCGGGCGTTTCCAGAGGTGCTATCTTTGCAGGAACTTTCTCCTCAGAAACTTCAGCCGAGACCTGAGCCGTGTGGCCTTCTGGAGGGATATCAATCATTGGACCTCCACCTGAGCCCCCTTAGTTCTCTCTGCAAATGACCGCAACATTAGCCACAAAGGTGAAAAGCGAAACATTCAAATATCAGAACTTCCTTACCACCTGAGAGGTCCAGAGATAGCGAACCCTTGGGTGAATCCTGCAGAATGAGAGCTTCCCCAGCCTCAGTGGGTACCTCCTTTTCCGGCAAAGCGGAGGGCTCCCTAGTTTCCGCAGTCGCCCCTTCCGAAGTTATCTCGCCAACTGAAGCCTCAACTCCTTCGAGCTGGGTCACCTCTTTTACCATCTCCTCGACATGCAAGGAGGTTGTAGTCTCGGCATCCTCAGCCAACCCTACAGCGTAAAAGAAGAAGGTTAAGACACCTTCTTAAAAACCAAAGAGGAAATCGAGTGAAAATACCTGCAATGGGAACAACTGTCGCCAACGGTGATGGCGCCGTCAACGGTTCCCCCCGTACATTTCTTCCTCCGAGATATGGGAGAACTTGCTCGGATCAGGAAGGGTGGGTTCATCACCGTAGTCGACCTTGTCTTCAAACTCGCTTTCCCCTGAGTACGAGGAAGAAGACAGTTCAACGCGAGGAAACTCTGCAACCGGAGCCTTGCCTCCAATTACCCCAGTGGTAGGGCTGGGGTCAGCCATCCGAGGACTGGAAATGAAGACAGAAGGAGCCCGGGCTGTTGAGCTGAGGAAGACTCGGGCTGAGCTGAGATCCCAGGGATCTTGACATTGCCTCCGCTCATTATATCAACCTCTAGCTGCTCATCCTCGTCAGTGGCGGCGGATCGATCAACGAGCCCCCTTCCTCCGCAGACCCGTGGCCTCTGCTAAGTGACCTGGGAACACGGACTAGAGGAGTTTCTTCTTCAACTATCTCTCCTCCCTCAGTGCCTCAACGACAGCAGGGATCTCTTCAGATTGAGAGACTTCGGTTGTCAAGTCTCTTCGAACCTTCTTCGGAGCGGTGTTCAGCAGTGGGAGTAGAGCCTTGACGACGCTTGCTCACCGCCTGTCGAGACTTAGTTGCTTGCGGCTCTGCCCTAGTCGCTTGTGGCTCCGCCCTTGGTGGTCGTGGCTCCATGGCTCGTGGCTCCCTTCTCATTCTTCGCCCGACCTCCTTTTGGGCCTTCAGGTACTGTTCTATGAGTTTCGTCGGTTTACTAGAATCCGTCCTTGCCTCGAGACTTGCATTGATGCTCTCGATGCATGAAGACGCCGGAAAAAAGTCTGGTGTTTGGATGGCCTGGGAGTACCAAGTGCAGAAGCTGAAGCTCGTATGGCACTTGGGCCCTTCGAGAGGTAGACGGAAAGTTACTCCCGTCCCTCCAGCCACACTATAGTACCAGGCCCGGCACCCTCGAACAGGTTCCCTTCGAAGGCGAGTCGAGCATTGGGGTTCCCGACATAGAGCTGATCATAGCCGAACTGTCGAGCAAAGCGATTCGGCATGTACGGCTCAATGGTGCATGACGTCCCTTGCCGGAAAAGCACATATCCGGGCCGGATATTGAGCAACCACCAGAAGGCTCCCGCGGATAACCTCGTGAAGTCATCTGGGCCAACAGAATCAACAAGTAGATCCCCGAGAGATGCACCAGGATCTGGGGAGGCAGCGATTGAGCTGGTAGTTCGCAGGGTCTGAAAGGCACTTCCGGACGTAATATATATAAGGATCACGCCATTTCGAACCCTCCAACCGCTATACAAAAGGGACAGAACTCTCCCTCCAACGCACCGCCGTCATCAAGGAACGGCAATGCATCACGTACCAAGCCATGAGGTACGTGTAAGGCAGCTCGACACGAGGGTTGGGACGCTTCACCGTCGGACTCCCCTCTGAGTCAACATACGGCTTTCCCTCGAGTCTGCAGTTTTCGGTGACTCGCAGAAACTCTTAGTGAGCGCCCGCAGCCCGCTCTGAATACCAGCCGCCACGGCCGGGAGAAGGGCTATGGGGTTGCCATGAGCCAGGAGCACCGCCGGGTACACCACGTCAGCAACAATGACTTCATGTGGCAGCGTGGGCACCACACAGCGCTTCATCCACAGCATCAGAAAGCCCGCCAACAGCGCCCGATCGGAGATAGGGGTCCGGGCTTGATAGTGAAAGCTCTCAAAAACCAAGTCAGGGTCGAAACCGTCCTCATTCGACTCCGTTGTGTAGAAACTGTCAGAAGCCTGGTCGATCCTATCTTCAACCTCCCTGTCGGAGCTGGGAGCCAATCGAGTTATCCGATGGTCTTTGTGTTGACGTTGTTTAACATAACTGGCCCAAGACAGTTGCTTGACTCCCTGCGACCGCCATTTGGTTATCTGGCCGCAAATGTTGAAGTGACATAGTACTTCCCAGTAGGTCTCATATATGAGGGGAAACACCTCCTTCAAATGGTGAAGCTCCACCGTGGTCGGGACATATTCCTCATAGGGAATGTCCCCTGTCGACAGCCCCGAGACCTCATGCAGCTCGTGCAGAGCAAGGCCCATCTCCCCGACCGGAGTGAAGAACGTCCCCGTCAAAGAATTATAACGCTCTAGAATCCCGAAGAAGTTCTGAGAGCTTTGAGGGATCCCCCACTGCACGGCTCTGACCGCTGGGTACAGTCCCACACGCTTTAGCAGATCCCCGAGCTCGGTGAGGACAAAGCCGACCATCCTGCCCCACCAATAGTTCTCCGTGGAATGGACCCACCCCGGCGCACGGAACCCAACGGGATAATCACCCTCCGCTTCCATGAATGCGTTGAGGAAGGTAGTGCCAAGTTGTGGTATCTCCCAGCCGGAACTCAGACTTGCGCGACCCAGGGAAAAGGCCGATAACTGACCTGTCATGGCTATCATGACGGTGCACTTTGTGGGATCCCAAATCACCGAGAGTAATCTCAGGACATATCGAGAGAGGTCCCATTCCATCTTCCGAGGGACGGACATGTGCTGGAAGTAGGACAGCGGGAACATCCTCTCCATGTTTGGAAGAAAGAATCTTCCACCCCTTATTTGACGGAGCCATTTGTAAGTCCCGTCATATACGCTATGGCCGCCATCGTGGATACGATCTCTGAAGAAGAAGGCAGGCTTCTCCAGTTTGATACCAGCATCCGTTGCAAATGCTGCATCAGTCATAAGCACCCGAAGAGTCCTCATGTCAACATTCGAGAGCCTCTCCCCACGAGCCTGCGACTTATCAGCTGTCACAGGAACAGTCCTTTGTAACACAAAGGTCAAGTCCCGGTCAGCACCCCTACATGTCCAAAGTGGCGCTTCTTGGCGAGTGAAGTAGCAGGGTGTGGCGCTGCAAAAAGAAAAGGACACTTAGTTAGATACTCTATCAAAAGCAGGGAAAAATGCTAAGTGTTCATAATCCGAACGCAGAAGAGACACTGGACGCAGGAATTATCAAATCCGCGCCCAGACCTGCGCATCCACGCAGAAGAGACACTGGACGCAGGAATTATCAAATCCGCGTCCAGACCTGCGCATCCCGCAGAAGAGACACTGGACGCAGGAATTATCAAATCGCGCGTCCAGACCTGCGCATCCACGCAGAAGAGGCATTGGACGCAGGAATTATCAAATCCGCGTCCAGACCTGCAGGATCGGCGTCTCCACAACATTCTCCTTGATGTCACTTCTGGGGTGCGAAAAGAAGGGAGTTATCCACCTTAACCCTTCCATCACCATAATCGCCAGAAGTTAAGGAGGGTAACTCCCTTCCTTTCACATCCCCAGATGTCAAAGTGCTTGGACTCGGGTGCCAGATTCATCAAAATCAACAGCTGATGAAACAGAACGCAAGGATCAAATCCGCGTTCTGTAAACTAAGTCCGCGTCTGAACCCTTCACAATTAGAAAATATTCTAAATGAAGAATCTAAAGCGCAGGACCCAATGGCGCGAGGGTTCCAAACCGCGTCATGGTTATCAACCCAAAGACTGCGTCTGGGAATCAAACACGATTTAAATTCGTGT